>JAHDVE020008528.1:0-198497 GCA_022606495.2 Halesus radiatus | reverse complement strand
CAAATACCTTCAGCCTCACAACATTCCCCAATTGGGGATGCGATAGTCTCACTGGCTCCAGACGGCTGGGAGCAGTTGGGACTCTTGTGCGGTATTCATATAAAAAAAAATAAAAAAGAATGGTGGTCTTTTACCGGTGCGATGCTGAGAGAATCTGGCGGAGAAAATTCTCGGTGGTACTTTCCTAACAATCCAGATTTACACAAATTGGTATTTTTATTTATTTATTGTTTTCAAGTTAAATTTTATAGAAGTCGATTTAAAAAAATATATATCTACATGTTTTGTTGTTATTATTGTAACACCAATTTATGAATCCAGCTGGTTTCGGCTTAGCCTGAACCTTTAACTAATAAAACCAACATATTTTTAATTAAATTTTCTATGAAAGCGTATTACTATTTAATTTAAAAAACTATTTGTTTATTAAATGTTCAGCCAATCGATTTAATTCATAAATAGTTTTTTAGAAATTAAATTATAATTGTTATTGGTAAAAATTTAAATAAAAAACTTTACGGTATACATTGTCCTTTTGTGACGCGTAGTTTGACAGCTTCTTAAGTTAAATTTAAACTTGATTAATGGTCCTTATGCGAGGAAGGGGTGCGTTGGGGAAAAAAATTAATTATTGCGGCTGGGAGTGAAGCATCCACCTGGTGAGAGAGTGCCTCTCATATTTAGCCTGGAAAGTGGCGTTTGAGAGTACAACGCGTATTTTAGAGGAAAGCTCGCTCCAAACGCGTGGTGCCTTGCTCTTTGAAGGAATGTGTGGATGATTTAGACTGGCTAGTCAGTCTAGTACTATTTTGTAAAAATTTATATATGAGAAGATGTTTAAAGGACCGGTTAGTAGCTGAGTGGACAAAAGCATCGGGTTCTCACCCATACGACGCGGGTCAAAATTCTCTTCTAGCTGAGTCCTTCATCATTAAATAAGCAACAATTTCCGCTTATAATGATGGTAGTTGGAGGAATTTTCAAATATGTTAAAATTATTCGTAACCCTCGAAGTTTGTTTTTCTTACCCACGTACACTTACTGTGGTAATATATTTTCAAATTAATAAATAATAATTATTAATCATAATAGCTATTTCACCTTTCGAAGGCATCGATATCATCTATGTCTATCTACGTATATAAAGAATAGTGTCTGTTTTCTTGGTTTTCATACAAACCTACAGTTTTATTTCGAGTTTGATGAAATTTTGCACACTTGACCTCTATAATAAAGATAAAGTCATTGTCTACATGAATTTATAAAAACCACCCCATTGCCCTTTTCCACCGCTTAAAGAAGTATTTTCGTACTTCTTGAAAAAATTTTAAATGCTTAACGTTAAAAATTATACGAAAACTAATGGGCAGGAGTTGGGGTAGGGGTAGGAGTAGGGGTAGGGGTAGATGTAGAGATAGAGGTAGGGGTAGGGGTAAAACTTTACTCCTAACCATTCATAAACCTGGGCGACACCGGGAACTTCAGCTAGTTTTGTACATTTATATATACTATAATATATTTTTACTACACTTACTATTGGGTCCAGGTATCGCTGGTTAACGTATGTTAACTATGTCCTTCATAATATAATTGGTTAGGTCTCTTATATAATATGCACCTACATTAGGAACTCGACTGCTCGCCCAACTAATTTGATGATCAACTTAGGCAAATTTCCCCGAACACAAGCACTAGCACTAAACGAGAGGTGAACTTACCACCACATCATATGATACATCACTTCCGCTGAGTGCCTTCAATTAAAAACAATTATTCATACTAATTTGCTACAAAGGCATATAGTTTAGAGTACGTATCATTCAAAGTAGTAAAGCATTTAGAGATTTCAACGTAAATTGATACGGAGTTGAAGCTTGCACACTTTGCAGTAAATATCGAAAACAATAAGCTATATCGTAAACTTGTTCGAGTGTCTGTCAGTGATTTTTTTTTACAGTAACTCCACACAGGAGACCAAGGAGGAAATAATTTAATAATTTAGGAGGTGATATTTATTTATGGCGATTAACTTTTACGTCTTTTAATGTGCTTGTGCTTTTTTATTTAAATAACGTAGTACGTAAATAAAATAAAGTACGGAACATAAATAATACCGTATTTAAATAACAGAAAAACTTATAAATTACGGAATATGCTTACTGTTCAAATATGGCTGGTTGTGTATTTATAACTTTAAAATATTTAGTACCTTAAGGTTTTTTGGTGCTCAGAAAAATACTTTTAAGCATTCTAATTGTCGTTTTACTTATACTTTTAAAGTAAATTATGTTTATTACTTAAAGAAAAATACGTTTTTTGTTCAGAAGAACAATATAAGCATAATTCCTCTAGACATGGAGTAATGTTCTCTTCCATTATTGTTTTTATTTTTTTAATTATCAGAGATATAACTAGATCAACAGCATTACAGAAAATACACATTCCAACATTTAATACAAATAATAAACATCCTACAATATTCAAAAGAAAAAATCACTGAATTGATTCTGTTATTTAATACTAGCTATCAGTTATTTGTATTTTTTTTTATTTTTATAAAGTTATAAAGTTGTGAATTCTTGCTTGTCGTTTGAGTGCCATAATTGTTTTGACAGCGAAAGTAATGCCTTGTGACGACTATTACTATCTTTGTTAGAAAAAAAAAATTATTTCAAACATTTTTTTTTTAATTTTAAGGACTTGAAGCACACCTACTTGTGTTTTCAATTTTGAAAATATTCTACCTAATTAAACATTCTTATATGTAATCTGTGGCTAACCAGAGTTGTATATCTATGGGCTAACCTAACTAAAAGATAGCGTTTTCAATGCTCTTCATACTAATTTTAAAACGTTATACCAACAGTTTTACATATTGGATTTCATTCAAACTACTCTCTAAACCTTCCCGGGACTAATAAGAATAAACTGTGATATTTTAAACAAAGCCGGTAGAGTAATTTTTGAGACGATCGAGGACAGACAGACAATTTTTATTTTTTATGTATATAGATTTCAATGGAAATCAATTCTAAACGCTTAATTCATCTTTCTTAGGAGAGACTGTCGAGTCAGTGTTCCTTGGTTTTTAAGAACGTATTTGGTAGCATTCCGAAAATAGGATTAAAATATTAATGGTATTGGAGGAAACACTACTATCCAGATGAACTAGCATCCCGAGGGACACAACATTCCCCCTAGTATTATTATTAAAGGATTTAATTTTCTATTTAAGAATTAAATTGTTTTAATTTATCTATAATGTTGAATAATTTTAAACTGCAACATAACTCTGAGTGGTTGATACCTCTATTTGAGTGTTTGTAGATAGCCCCGTGGGTAGGACGCTCAATTAGCAGTCGGGTGGAGATAGTTGTCCATAGCTATTTTCTGATTCGATTTTGTAAACAAACTTTCGTTGGGATTTTTTTTCTATTTTTTTTGGGAAATATTGAAACCCGCGGCCATAAATTAGAAGAAATATCCATCAAATGTTTACGATTAATAATCAAAAAATTGGCGGGATCTTAAAGTCTGACTATTTATAGTAAACAAAAAATAAGGGCGCCGCAGTCCTTTCAAAAGTTTTAAATGGCAATACCAAGATTTATGTTAAACAAAGAGCATATTTTTTCCTCTAACCAAACGGTGCTCAGAAATTAGTGGTATTTCCAGAAAGGAGAAGATTTTACATCATATTTTAAAATCAATTTTATTCTTAAACTTTTATTTTATTATTTAATGCTTTAGAGAGAAAGTCTTTTTTTATTCCTGAGATTGTATGGGATAAAAAATGGAGAATAGTATTCACAAATCTTGAAATTGAGATATGATATCTATGAAGATGGCATAAATTGAACTGGTCTCATTAGCTAAGTTGGTTAAGCGGTTGTCCCGGATAGGCAGAGGACCTAGGTTCGAGTCCCAGATGCGACTGCAATCTTTTTATTTTCTGTAATTTATTTTCGTTTTCATATTTCATTTAGGTTATGTTAATAATAATAATCGTGTTTTTTTTTTAAATGAACTAACAAAGTTAAATGCGAAAAATTAGAATATGAAGAACACATTTCAAAGGCATTGAAAAAATAAGTGAGAAGCATGGTGTTTCATAGTAATGACAAATTTAGTTCCACTTTATTAAATATCAAAATTTTATTGCCAACCTATAACCATTGAAAATATTTATTAAGTACCTACTTACTTTATTTCATTTATTTATTAGCGCCCGGACCGATTTAACACTATTCGCATCTTCCCGATAAGTATAATAACCGCAGTGATACGAAACCGATACCATTCTAAGAATACATTTTTAAACATGAGTTTTATGTACCCTATTTATTTTTAATAATGGGCCCTTATTGGGAATGCTAGTATACCTTAGGGGTTGGTAAATTCCTCCCCTGCCTACCCTCCCAAAGCTCTACGTGTTCAAATTTCCCGAAATGTGTTTAAAACATTATATTAATTACATCCTCCCCATAACAGGTTGCCTGATCCTCTCAAATCCCAGAATTAGTGAAAGATTAACGTAAAAGAAGAAATTAAACCGTCGGTTTGTCCTTTAATTACTCCGATAATATTAAATATTGTATGGAAAATCGTTTTACATGGGAAATAGAAAATTACCCCCTTGGGAAGTTAAAGGCAAGGAGTAAAAGATAAAAGCTTGTGTCCACATCCCGATGTCAATAGAATTATACTTATACATAACCGAAAAATGTGTCCTCCAATGGTTCGGGTTACATAACCATCCGTTCGTAACACTTGATACCATTTTTAATTTTTCAGTTTTATAAACGTTAGTCAGATTACCGGTCATTTGACAGCTGTCAGTTGTTGCCCGACGATCGTTTAATTGAAACCGTGGGCTATTTTAATTTAAAAATAAATAAAAAAAACAATGTATAATTCGGATCTATGAAATGAATTCAGAACAAAAAAAGTCAGTTAACGGTTCGTCAACGAAACGGTTCGTTACGTAACAAAAATTTGATGGTCTGGCTCTTAGTCTTCATTGGTATTTTGCTCTGTTATACACAATTATTTTTAATTTTATTTAACCCTTTCAGTAGCGCACTTTTGTTTCGACATTTATTGAAAATTTTATGTAATTTTTTTGTGCTTAATAGCTTAATTTATTTTTAATTCGATTTTTTTTTTTAGGCATTAAGAGGTTACTTTTTTAATATAATAGAAAAATCTAACAGACAAATTACTGTTTTTAAAAAATGCATATTTTTAGTGAAACAAGAATAAGTATATACCAAAAATAAAGAAAAATAAAAATTGTAATTCTCAGACCAAGCGTGGCCACCGAAACCGAACCTATGTTACTTGCAGAATTTGTCGCTGGAATAAGGATTTGCAAACTATCAAAAAATAAAATAAAATAAACGGTATAAGGAATATTCTTCTCAAGTAGTACGCAAGATATGATTTGCTCCACATTTATTGAAAGGATTAACTCAAAACATTTGTCTTATGGATTACTAACAGGTAATCAATCACTTACATGAGTTTCAACACTATTTTCTGCAGATCGTTTTCGCTGTTAAACATATATTGGACTAGCTCCATGTCTTGTTTTCTGACAGGTAAAGCTTTAATGCTCAATAGAGCCCATGATAACGCAACTACGTTGCGATCTAAAAATGTTGACGTTGGCCTGGAAATTACAGAAAGCTGTGCGAATTTCACCACGACAGAGCTCACCGTTTGAGGGTTTTTGCTGTTTAGCACACAGAATTAAGATGATCAATATTTGTCACCAAGAAGCAATATATTACTAAATATTTCTATTTTTGCAAATATTAATAAATGATGAAATTCCATTAAATGGAATAAACTTAAAAAAGTGTATTTTATTAAATCAGTATAGTACATAACCTTTTGCAATCGAAGCTTCGAAATATTTTTCGGTTTTAGAGGGCGGTTTTCGTTGTGTCAATAGATTATTTTGTTTGACTTTACCACGAAACAAAATGGACTACTTGCTACAACACGGCCCAAGCTAGCGTGGCAAGTAGGGAAGAATAAAAATGTAAAATAGATAGACAAAAAAAAATGCATGTCTTTCGTTTGTTCAGAACGGAAAAAAGTGTTGAAATTAGAGTGAATCCGGGTAAGTAGTAACTTCTTCATTTCATTGCCGGCAACCCGGCCGTTCATTAGCATCAAATTTTAAACATATACATTTACTTTACCCGTCTCACTAGACGATGTCTGTTCTGAGACGCTTAAAAACACATTTTCAAAATTTCAAAATCGTATATGCGAAGCTAAAAAATAAATTTTAATAAAATAAAAAAAACATAAAAAAAGGTTACTTAAAAGTGCACAGTAAAAACTTTTAAAATAAAGAATTATATATAATAGTAATAAGAATAACAATATCAGATGAAGGAGAGTTTGCCACAAGTGAGCTTTATTTTGGTTGGGTGTGAATCATCTTATACCAGCCTATACTATTATGAAAAAATTTAGAATCATGTTAAACAAAACAATAAAGACATCAGCAGAATTTTGTTTATGTCATAAAATACAATATTTACCGGCGCTAAATGCTTTCACATAAAGCCATACATGTTTTAATTAGAAACGGGACCCTCTGAAAGGCGGGTTTCCCTAAAATTGTTTGTAGACTACTAGTCCGAAAAGCAAATACGGTATTTTATTTACATACCTTCCCGTGTTTGCAAAACGTCGCCGGTCCTGCCGGTTGAAGAAGGGGTAATCCGCCTTCACTTAATTTATAACATTTTATTAAATAGGTATATATTATTTTGTTACTATTGTTAAAGAAAAATGCTTTAATAACATTTAGATAAATATCGCATTTTGAATCCGTCTGCACGTGTGCACTATAATCGTATGAAAAGAAATTATTCAGTCAAAATTGTGATGTCCTTTTAATGTCTTTGTAACATTATTTATATTATGAATTCGGATGTCGGAATAGTAGTCATTGAACTGTAATTAAAACCGTATGTTTTCTCGTGTGGTGGTGAGAGACAGTGGCGTGCACAGAGTTTTAAATCAAGGTAGACAGTAGAAAAAACAGCGAATTAATTGAAAAAAACTAAAATCCTGTAAGTTTTCGCAAAGAATGTCTGCTTCTGGCTTTAGCAAATATTGGTTAGAAATTATCTAAGCCTCATCAAATATTCGAATAACCACTCTTCATTTATGAATATTCCTAGTCAATCACTGGGTACATTCAATTTTTAAATTTAAATAGCGCAATCTCACGAAAGAAAGCCTATGTAATATTTATTATCATTATTTCGCTAGTAAAATTGTGTTGATTAATAGAGGTACCAACAGGTGGCACTGATTGCTAAATTATAATTTGTATAATAGTTAATGATAATTTAATTAATGTTCACTTTTTTTATGCGAGTCTGTAGGGTAGGCGGTGCGAATGTGCATATATGGACGGCACGCCCCTGATGAGAAAGTATATTGGTCAACCGTTCACACTATTTTAAAACCCTCTCTTCTTGCTCTCTAATGCCGTCTCTTTCATATTAGACGTCAGTCGTAGTTCATTACAAATTCTATTGATTAATCCCTATAAATACTACGATTTATTAATTATTTCTAACGATATTTTTATTTGTAACATTAAGTAACTTACGGTAGGTAAGTGTGCATATACTTACATGATATTTGCTTTCATGTTCTACGGAGGTAGTATGACCTGACTCTAGTTTTTATTTTCGAAGCAGATGTCTCTTTTTTTATCTTCAGGTAATGCGTTAAGCATTTCAGGAATTTTACGCCTCATTGTTCTATCTTCGGATACATTTTATGATTTATTAATGATATACATTTGTACCTCCCTATACCTGGTAGTTGTGGTTAACAGGTGTTTTTAATTGTGTATTCCAGAATTTATTCAGCGTTTCATCAACTTAAAGAAAATGGATGAGTTTGTGTATTTCGAAACCATGTTTACCAGAGATGGAAAAGTTTATATGGATAATGAAAGAATGGTGAATGCACGAAACTACAATAATGAAAAACTGATTTTCATTAATAAAAAATTGTTCAAAGAAGCAAAGTTAGCAGTCCACAATGAAACGCTGATGTATGGTATTGAGGCATTAAACAGGCAGAGAAAGGATGAAAGTAGACTGAATGCTCTACAAATGAGATCTCTGAGGCGTATGTATCGTAAAACTTCAATGTCAATGCTAAAAATGAGCTGATGTAAATGTAATGGTTATGATTAAAAAGAAACGCTAAGATGGGTTGGTCGTGTAGAGCAGATGAACGAAGAAAGGAATGTACGGAGAATACAAATGACACGGAATTTATTGGTAGAAGAAGTTACCGACGTCCAAGGAAGAGATAGCATGATCAAGTGAATCAAGTGCTTCAGGAGGGTCATGTCAAGAGTCAGAATAACAGAAGAGGATGTATGAGGCGATATATGAATATGAATGAAACAAAGAGTATTTCTCTAGACAAAGTTGTATGGCGGTCTCTCCTTTCAGCCTACCCCTGACGGGAAACGGAGTGATGGAAAAGTTTGAAAGTCTTTTAATAAATTTATCAATTTGTTTGATGACGGTTCCCTGTGTTTTCTCATTTACACACTTTGATTAAAAAAAAATTACCAAAGTTAATAAATAATTCATTAATAATTTATTTGATTATACGTCCATCTGGTCTTTTACATGGATTTTTAGAACAGAATATAATGAGCTATCAAAAATTATAAGTATACGGAAAGCATAAAGTAACGAACATAAATAACAAAATCGATCTTCACAGAAAATCAACCAATATTTTTAACACAATTCGTTTCTCAGTAGTTACTCCTAAAACTGGAAATAAATAATTGGTATGTATGAAGTATTTATCGTCGGGGATCACCAAATCCCCCATCCTTTCTTTCTTGAACTTCACAATAAAAAAAATATCTTGTCACATGTTTTTGCGTTTCAAAATATGACGAATACCAATTTTATAGCCACCACCGCTTGTCGTTAGCTGTTGGGCCTGTTTTAGCTCCGTATTTTATTTTTACGCATAGCCTGAGTCAGATTGCAGCGCAAAAAAATATACCCACTAGCCCCGATTATACATCAGTTTACATGTATTTCGCCATTTAGGTGATTTTTTATAAAAAAGCGGCGCTATGCAATTATCTAATTATTATTATTATGTACATAATATGAATAATGCATATGCGGGCATTTATCTGGGGTGTAGTTGCATATTTGAGTCATTTTTCGTTTATATAAAAATAGTTCAGCCATGTTTTATGCTTCACGCAGCACATCCGTCGGGATTGCCTGCCGAACTCAAACTGAACACTGAACAGCCAATGTGTGGAGGCTGGTTTGTGCGAGTTCGCCAACTAGTTTGCAGGTTGGGCCAACCTAGTTCGCCACCGGAGCGATCTCGGGCCAACTTGCCGAACTCGAGCCAACGTTGGCCCCACGCGTTCGAAGTAGGGAGGTTGGGCGATTGTGTGTTGGTGACATTTAACGCTACATTTTCCGAGTTACAATAATTAATTGTAGGATTTATCTAAGTGCTAGTATAGATGACGCTTTACTTTAAAAGTGGAGTCATCAAATATATGATCAACAATACCTCCAAACTTGTTGCCAAAATTTAACTGTTTGTTTTTAATCCCTAGCGATTTATTTTTATTTTGATGATTATTTTCCGTACAAAAATATCATGTTCAGTTTTTCGGCCGTTCTAAATAGCTCTGTTAAAATGTATTTCTTTAACAAAGCTCGTGGATACGTAAATGGTACATTTTATTGCTACAGTTTCACCCGCACATGTTGTGAAAAAGTGGTTATTTATTAATTGTACTATTGTTTGCTTTACTGTTCCCCCGAGTGCCCCTGTCCAAACATCACGCAATTTATTTCTTCTCAGTACGATTATGTCCTTAAATCCCTCGGCCCGAGCCCCCTTCTTCCCTAACCCTTTTTCAAAACTGACCTCGAACCTTCCAAACAACCAAAATTCGTTGGCCAACAGAGGGTTGCGACTTCTTATTTCTTTTTGTCATCAAACATCCTCGTGTCATGTGACATTTACCATTACAAAAGTTTGTTGTTTTGAGATGAGAGTCAAAAAACGCCCATTGAAAAAACGCTTTTGAAGCATTGTTGTTGGAAAAACCGAATATGAGCTATCATTTATTGACATACAAATTTTGTTTTTTGTTCATATATATCATGTAATATACAGGTTTTACAATTGATAATGTAAGTTTTTACTAAAAAAACATTAAGAGGAACGGCTGCCCTGCCTGTTTCATACATAACTTAATTTTCGATTTGCGACCAAAATAACCATCCAAACTGAATGACATTTTTTTTTTAATTAAAGGTTCATTAAATATCTAGAACGTATAAGAAGTATTTTATTTATTTTTTGTTTTAAATTATGAAGTATATGCCATAGAAAATTATTTGCGTGTTTATGGTAATTTTTAAATAGATAAATACAAAACATTTAAAAGAAAAACCTTTTTTCGGGACGATTATTTAAATTATGTATGGAATATGTGTTACAACGTCAATTGGTCGTTTTTAATTTGATTTAAAGTCCACCATAATGCTTATTTTAACATTTAAAAAAAAAATTGTATTTTATATTTCAGTATATTTTCAAAGCATACGTGGTAAAACATTTTTTTTTATTTCACAGTTAGCCCCAAATAATTGTTAAAGTTACCTCTAAAATCTCTTAATGGACTATATTTCATAATGTAAAATAAAAATAAATAAATTACTTCTAATAAGTACTAGATATTTACTATTTTGATGAAAAAACCACAATGAATAGACAGTTTCAATACTAGAAATGAATAAAAAAAAGATCATTAGGTCTCAAATCCAAAATTAAGTTTTGTATGAAACAGTTCCCCTTAAATTATTGAGTTATACCTAGTAGCGGTTCGTGGCCTATCTCATTGGGAGTTCAATCGGAGATTTTAATGATGAGAAAGAAATTCCCTCATCTATAAATACTATGTTGATTTTTTTCATAAGTATTCTTATTTTTCCCTAGGTCTAAAGGAATTTCATCATATCTTTACCCCAGAAATTAGCGACCCAGCATCAACATACAATTTTCCGATTTATTAAAGCGTCTGTGTTCTAATTAATTATATATAGTGTCGTAGGTTATTCGAAAAAATGTTTCAAATACTAAATTCATAAATTACGCAAGAATTTTTATATTAAAAGTTAATATCTTCCGTGAATAAATAATTTTAATAATAATCTAAAATACAACGATCACGGGAAAAAATCAATTGATTTTTCCAAAATACTATTGCATACAATTTTGGAATTAGCAAATCCTATAGTCGCTGCGTTCCCGAGCATCTAAAAGATTCCTAAGGTAGGCACGCTTCCTCAGTTGGCCAATAATATGGGATTGTACGAACTATTTCTTAGAACAGAAAGTCCCATATATGCCGAATTCAAAACGTTCGTATGGGATTCATATTGGACTCGCTATCGAGCAGTATTAATACTGACGGGTGGATTTTTTAACATGGAATTTAAATGGCGTGCTGTTTTTAAGTGTGGTAAAAATTATAATACAAGTTTACCTTATCATATTATACTTTTTAATGGAATTCCCCTGCGCAATCGTACTTTAAAGAAAACTGCTGCTTGTTAAACCTACATATTATTTTGTAAAATGCACAGTTTTTTGGTGCACCTGCCAGTGGCGGCTCGTGACTTTTGAGTGAGCTAGAGTGCTAAGATTGAAATGTTGTTTCAGCTGAAAATGTTTTTTTTTTCAAATTTCAATTTTTATGGAGATTTAGATGGTAACTGCACTGAAAAATATTCATAAAAAAACAGATTTTTCTCAAAAAATAAAAATCATTTTCGGTTTCACCGGTAAACAACAAAGTCGTATTTTTCAATCTTAGCACTCTAGCTCACTCAAAAGTCACGTGCCGCTACTGGCACCTACTATGATTACATAAATTTAAAAAAGGTATTTTTTTTAAATACGTTATACGGACAACTTCTGATAAAATATTACCATTTTTGTGAAATATCAAACCAAAGGCACAATTAAAGCACAGGGCCAAAAATAGTTTCTGAATAATGGACAAATAATATCTATCATCGATTTCTTATGGCATTTCAATTTCATTTTCACAAAGGAGCCAGTGAGAAATGGCATCCCCAATAAGAGAAATGATTCAAAGGATAAGATAAGAAAGTGTGAAAGGAAGGAAATGGTGATATGAAAGTTGTGAGGTACCTACCTGGATATTTAGATTTGTTCATTAAATACAACTTACGCCATTATACTAAATAAAAATTATTTCTTTACATATACATAGATATAAGATATATATTACATTATTTACAGTGTGGTAAAGTAAATATAATACATCTCTTCTTCCCCCTTAAAGAAACCAAGTTCTTATGTTGAGGATGCTCTACCGTTGAGCTACGTCGGCTTATCGCAAACCCGCCAAGTTAATCAATATATACTAGTGTTCCATTCAATAATTAATGTTTTTATTATATTTTCACCTGTAATAAAGTTGGTTGTTTACAGGTGAAAATATAATAAAAACAGTAATTATTGAATGGAACACTAGTATATATTGATTAACTTGGCGGGTTTGCGATAAGCCGACGTAGCTCAACGGTAGAGCTCTGACCGGACATCAGAAGGGTGCAGGTTCGAGTCCTGTCGGCGACATTTATCTTTGCTCGGAAAGGTTTTTTTCAATTTGGATGAGTGTTTCAGGCTAATAATTATTGTTTATAAAAATATATATTGTTTAGTTTATAATACATTGATGAAGGAAATCACAAGGTTTGTAGAAAACAGAAAATGAATCTGACAAGTCAGTGGTCGAGTTAGTATCGCTTCTGGGTCCTACGCAGGCATCGTGAGTTCAATTCTCCGGGTGGCTAAGTCCTCCATCACGACACAAGCAACATCTTCCGCTTACTGTGATGGTAGTAAGATATTTTCAAATATTTTCAGGTTATTCGTATCCAGGGAATGCTTGTCTTTCTTTATAAGAATAAAAAAAAATAAAAATAATAATAGTAATAAAAAAAATAATTTAAAAAAATATTCGTGTTTTACAGTTCGAATTGTGAAAAATTAAATTAATGAATTTCCCCCATCCACTAAGGTTTAAGTGTAGCTTGTTTCTGGTCTCGTGCGATAACAAACTGAGATGTCGGATGTGTTATGTAACTTTCGCACGGGAAGGGTAAAGGTTCCCTCGACCGACAGGGACGAACATTTGTCATGTCACCCCTTAACCCGCAAACCGCGGAGGTCTGTTATGTCATCGGAGAAACATGAGTTATATCTAGCCATTGTGCTTTGTGCTTTATCTACAGGGTTCTTCCATTTGAAGAACCGGGAATGAAAGGTGGATTAAAATTTAAATGAATAAAAGGTATCATATTTCTGGAGGGATTAGGCTTTGTTTTAACGTTGAAAACCACCTGCAATTTCGCGCGGTAGTGTTTTACTGAATTCGCTTAACTAATTTTATTATTACTCCAGCGCTTATAACAAAGCGACAAAAAAAAACATTAAAATAATAAAAAAGCAATTTATCATTCTTAACAATGTTATTTTTACAAATTATGAGTAAAAACCCTTTTAAATATTTCCATTACTTCGTGAATGCACTACGAATTAAAAGGTGTTATTTTGTAATCCGTTGTAACCCATTGTACTAAAATCGCGGTATACATTAATTTATTCTTTTATTCAGGCAATAAACCTCCATGGTCGAGAGGTAAGGCTCTCGACTTCGAATCCGAAGGTCGCGGGTTCAAATCCCGGTGCGCAAGTAAATTTTATTTGATTAATTTGTGTTGTTTCACAATGAATTAATTTATAAATAATATACTGTACTCGTATATGACGATAATTTTAACAAATCTCATATGAAACATGAAACAGAAAATTGATAGTATTTTTTATATCTTTTTTGCTCAATGTTTTAATTGAGATTTGTTAATATTATCATCAGTGATTAAATAAAATAATTGCTTGAGGAATATCAAAATTTTACTAACGGAACACTGTGAAAGGAAGAAAATAATGCCGAATAATTGACTGAACTACTATAATGATTATCAACAGATTAACAAAATGATTATGTTTTTTTTTTTAATAATATAAAAGTATAAATTTATTTTTAACCACTTCAATTCAATGTAATAATCTCTACCGGTTTCGGAAGTACCCTTCTCTCGTCAGTACTATCTTAAAGTGACTAATTAACTAACTAACTAACCATCACGCCGTTTCCCCGCAGGGGTAGGCATTGAAGACGGACCGCCAAACAACTCGATCTTGGCATACACTTATTGCTTCATTCACATTAATACAATGCCTCATATATTCTCTTCTGTTATTCCGACTTCTGACATGGCCCGACTCGAGTATTTGATTCACTCGATCGTGCCATGTCTTCCTCGGGCGTCCCCAGCTTCTTCTTCCATTCACATTCGCGTCATATATTCTACTTACATTCATTCGTCCCTTTCTTAATCTTGATCACTACGCTTACATCAGCCTTGCATTCTTTACGAATCTCAACATTTTTCACACGATCATACATGGTTTTACCACAAATTCGTCTTAGAGTTCTCATTTCTACATCATTCAGTCTACTTTCCTCCTTCCTCTGCCAGTTCCATGCCTCACTGCCATACATCAGGGTTGGTATCAGCACTCCATTGTGGACTGCTAGCTTCGCATCCGTGGACAACTTTTTGTTTGCGCCAACCGCGTTCGACCCTCCGTTAATGGAGTTTCCTGCATTCACCCTTCTTTCAATATTCCTATCAGTCTTTCCATGTCTCATTAAAGTATAGCGTATTATATTAAATTGAAGTGTTTCAAATCAAATTTATACGTTTATATGATAATTATGACAAGCCACAATTAAATGCTTTTTATGATAATTTTTTTAGTCCATTCAGACTTGTGTGTTTTACTAATGAAAAAAAAAACATTCCCTACTGTTTTCCGTGGCTACTCAATCTGTGCACAGACGAGTAATAGACAAATTTTGGTACATAGGTATTTTTATATATAGTTACTGAATTATTATTTTCATATAGTTACTAGATAATTATTATCACATACCTCTATTTACCTCGTATTATTAATATTGCTAATTGATGAAAATAATTAGTAATCTTAATCTAGTGGTGTCACTTAGCAAAGGTTGGTGATAATCATTTTGAAAGTAGTATCACAGTGATTTGTAATAAATAGCAGAATCCATTAGGGTCGAATTCATCGACTTCCTTAGTCGAGATACATACATTTTAATGATATTTTCCGATTCAACGTTTACGTAAAGTACTTTATATCATTTCTAATTGTTTTAAAAGACAAATTTGTAAAATAAATCTATCGTCCAACAAATGGACGCGTCCGGAAAGTAAAATAAAACTCATCTTTGTACCTACCCAGCCATTGTGCAAAGCATTTATCCGTCTGTATCTTAATACGTACTGCGAAATTGGATTATACAGTTTTTTTTTAAATTTTATTTAAAAGCTTCCTCGAAACGAGTGATGGGCGGTTTCGAAACAATCGTTTTTAAAATTTTTTAAATCATCGAATGATATTTCGAAATGTTGAAGAAATCACTAAATAAATCGCTGGGGGTAACGAAAATACTTAAGATATAGAAATGGCTTGGCATTTAAATGTAGATATTAATTATTTAGGAACAATAACATATTATTATTATGGCAGCATTAAGCTACAGTATTTGAAATGTTTTCTTCATATTCAAATGTTTTCCCATATTCGTGTTTGACAGTTCTTAAAAAAAAAAACAAGGTAAATCAGCACAAATATATTCTTTTAGGTATTTTTATTTTATATTTGGTTTTTGAATTTGATTCTGTGTTTTATTTTATTATTTATCTAACATCTAATATAAGGTTATTAAATAAATAAATAAAAAAACTCCTTTTCATGTAATTATCTTCCTTGCAAAACGTTAAATAATAAAAAAAAGTTGAAACATGAAATTGTCTTAGAATATTACGTAGGATCATCTCCTTTCGGAAAGTACCACCGAACACTATTTGATTAAAGTAAAACATACGCACTTGGAACATTGTGTTTAAAAAATTACTTTGATTTTCCTATAAGCCATTTTTGTGTTGCCATTTAAAACCTTTTAAACGATCGCCGCACCCTCAATTTTTATCTATTTTTAAATTTCAGACCATATATGAAAATACTATTACAGAGTGGTTGATACTTTCAGTATCGCCATGGTGAAAGACCACCATTTAGAATCAAAATTCTGCTTGAATTCGTTATAGCCGTGTATGGTGACCAATTCTGAATACCCAGGTACTTCCCAATCTTACTCTTCCCCACTTCATTCAGCCTCCAAAATACCCCAATTTGTGAATCCATAGGAGTTGTTGAACTCTTTTACGTTATTCACATAAAAAGACGTTGTCCAGGGAGGCGAGTATAAATATTTTTTTTTCTTTTGAATAAACGCTTGCATTTCTGGCAGAGATACAAAAAAAAAATCAATAATAAAAAAAAAAGTTCGGGTAGAATCTTGCAGTAATACTGAAAGATAGCAGGCAAATAAATATGGGAATTAATTAAAGATGATATTAATTGTTCTTAAAAAAATAAAATATCGTATCGATAAACTTGACGGAAAGTAATAAAGTGGCAATAGTTTAGTTGGTAGAGCGCCGGTTCCGGATAGACCAAGAGGTCCGACGTTCAAGTCCCAGATGCGAACGTTACATTTTTATTTTCTGTGTAGACTTGTAGTAAAAGGAAAGTGTAAATTAAATTGTTTTTCACTGTATTTCAATAATTGTACGGCTTATTACTCTCATGAAAAGTGTATTTGTAATAATGGTTATGTTATTTTTATTTTTTTTTGTTTATTGGGAAAAGAGATATGTTGGTATTATATACTAATATAACTCTATGGACTACTTCTATAAGTTTGTCTATGAGACATAACCTCTTCTGAGTCACTTGTAAAACCAGGGTCAACCCGAATAGTCAATAAATGTACATTTCATTTATAAGTGCGCTTCGATACAACACCACAATACAACATATCTAAAGATTACAAATAAATTCGGGTAGAACCTTTAAGTCATTATAAAAAGGTAGCAGCAAAAAATATGGGGGAATTATTGGATGATGATATTGACAGTTATTAGAAATCGAAGTATGATACCGATAAAAAAGACGGGCGGATTGGGGTAGCTGTAGCTCAGTGGATAAGGTCCCGGATAGATCACGGGGTCCTGGGTTCGAGTCGCAGCTGCTACCATAACCTTTTTCTTTTCCGTGTCTTTTCGGTTTAATGTTTCATTTTTTAAATTGTTAATATTATCTTCAATGATTAAAAATAGATAAAATATGCATCGATTTTCTCGAAATGAAATTTGGATTATTCCCATAACTTTTCTGAATTATAAAGTATAAACACGTTGCTGATCTTTATCTGGTCTAAGAACCCTTTAGTCAACTATCAAAATATGATGCAATGTGACATCCGGTGTTCTCTCTTTCTAATATGCATGTCTGACCTTACGATAAAGGGAGATAGAACGGGCATTATGAGGACCTTCATTTTGTTCCCAAAACGGAACAACTAGAATCGGCAGGTTAAAAGATTCCTAGGAACTTAGTATAATCAATCGGTATATATATATATATATATTATTTATGTAAAGCGACATAGACGTTTTGATCTCAGTCAGCCAAGCCATTATTTCAAGTCGCCGGTTTAGTTCCAGACAAATTTCTCGACCCGATCAGCTGCTGTGCCTCGTCACGAAGATTCAAATTTAATTAGGGGACTTGACTGTATCGACAGAGCAATCATCGGATTGACATTAACGGAATATCGTGTCGGAGCGGGGAGCATTACTGATACCTGGGGGTCGATTCTATCGATTTCGCTGCGGATGCAATAATGGGTTATCGTGATTAATAATGTCACCGGTAGCTTGCAAATACCTACCTTATTTTCAATTTCGGTAAGAAAGGGTAATAATAACATTATTAGGTCACAGACAGCTAGTTAACTAACTGCTATCGAGTAAAAAGCTTGTAAATAATGTGGTATTTTTTATATTTTTTTATATGAATATCGCACAAGAGTCCCAACTGCTCCCAACCGTCTGGAGCCAGTGAGACTATGGCATTCCCAATCAGGGAATGTTGTGAGGCTGAAGGTATTGTGAAGGGGAAGGAGAAGGGGAAGATAAGGTGAGGAAATACCTGGCTTTTCAGATCTGATCACCAAACACGGCTAAAGGCCATTTCAAGCAACGTTTCAATTCTGAATGGTGGTCTTTCACCAGGGCAATACTGAACGTTCGCAAATATACTATTTATTGTTTTTAAATTAATAAATTATTAATAATAAAATTTATAATACGGCCTCGATCCGTCAAAATGCACAAATAAGCTTCATTAAACCAACATGTCGCTAATATAACCTTTTTGTTGTATACGACAGTTACTACAGATATCATCCCCATAATATTTCTTGCCAAATTGAAGTCAATTGGGGAGGATTTGGAAGACATCATCATGTTATAATACGGTGAAGTGGACAGTCTCGGAGTTTAAATCTTTCGCCAATAATATCGGTACTTTATAATTTGGGGTCTAATTAATGTTTTCCTTTTTTATCTCTGGTCTTCCTTATGGCTTTTTCTTATTAAACAAAAACTAAAATTATTTGTGTTCAACAACGCTTTTATTTTAAGTAGTTATCTAATTATTTATAATTGATGCTTTTGTGTAATTTATAATACAGTTTTTGGAACTAAGCAAAATTAAATTAAAAACTTTAAAAAATTGAGTTCAACACGTTTTTTGGCAAATCGGAAATCCCTATTTATATGCTAAAGGTTTCCAGAAATTATTATTTTGATCTCCTATCTATGCGGTTCATATTTATCATATTGAATCCGTACAACATCGCTTCTTACGTGGAACTTAGGGCGAGAAAGAGGCGATTACTCCTATGTTGAAATTGAACAAACCATGAATATTTCTACATTTTTACAATAATTAATTGTATTATTGACTCACCTTTTTTGTTGAAACTCATTCAGTTCAACATTCCTCGCCCTAGACTAAGAAACAATGAATTGCTTTCCTCAATCAGCACTCTCCTAATTATGGGTATCATTCTTCACTGTCCAGAATTGTTAACTCATGTCAGGGCTTTGAAATGTTTGGTACCAGTCTAAATGATTTTTTACAAAATTAGAACTCGAAGATTATCACTCAGAATGTTAAAACTTTGTTCAACCTTTGACTCGAATGTTCCACCAAATGTAGATTTTTGTCATTGCTACATTTTAGTATTATGTACATGCTGTTCTTTTTCTGTAGCTCTTGATTATATCATCTCGTGTTATGTATTCTGTGTAATTGGACATTGGTCCGCAAATAAAAGAAATAAATCGAAGTTTTAGTATCATAGGACATGACTTTCATACCGCTTGTAATGCCTCAATAAAATGAAGAATAATGACATGTTTTTAATAACCGCTATTATATTAAATCCCCCTAATATTTGAATCCACGAGGGATCATAAAATTGGTATACGAGTATGTAATCCTCTAACAAATTTATATGTGTAACTTTTTGGAGAGCGCCATTAGCATCCGGGTGGTAAATATTAGATGACGTATTCCCGGACTTGCTCGGGATTATCAATGATTTGAAGTCAATGACTAAATAACCTACCAACTTACCAACAAAAATATCTGTGCAAATGGTAATACTAAAATGTATCGTTTCCATGGTTGCCAATATGAATTTTTCAGTGGCTTGACATATTGTGGACATTTGGGGGCAACAACAATAAAATCTTACTTTTCTTAACCCATACCTTCATGAAATAAAACTCATTTTTGTTTGTAAAATACGGTATTTAATTATGAGTCTTTTTTTAGTCTAGTAAACCGTAGTAAATATCACGTAGGAAATAATAATCAATTTTCAAAAAATGAAAAAAGATATTTTTATACCATTTTTATTTTTTAACTCCATTATCTAAAAAAAACATAATATACTTGTATACATATAATGCTGTAAGCACTGCGTCATCCATCAATCGAATTAACTTATTACTTAACAGAGCAGAGGTGAGCACAGTGGAAGTGGATGGTGGGAAAGGGTCTGTTGGGAATCTTGTAGTGTCACGGGTGTAGTCCCATTCCATTTTTTACAGATGTTCCTCCCCTGACTCTCAGAAGCGTTAAGTTTGACGCCGGGATTTATTTTTCGAAAAGTTTTTTTTGTTTATACTAATTCACCATCACGCTGTTTCTCTACTAGGGGTAGAGAGAGAGAATGGACCACAAAACAACTCATTATTTGTACAAACTCCTCGATTCATTCATATTCATCCATCGTCTCATACACACTATTCTATTATTCTGACTCTTGACATGGCCGGACTCATTGGTTCAATTGATGGTGTCATGTCTTCCTCGGGCGTACCCGACTTCTTTTTAACACGGTCATACATTTTTTTACCATGCACACGACTTAGGGGTCTCATTTATAAAGCATTTAGTCTAATTTAATTCTTTCTTTGCCAGTTCCATGCCTCATTGCCATACATCAAGGTTGGTATCAGCGCAGAATTTTGAACTGCTAGCTTCGCTCCTTTAAATATATTTTTGTATTAAAACCATTCGGTCCTCCATTAATAGAGTTTTCGGCATTTATCCCTCATTCAATATTACTATCAGCCTTTCTGTATGTCATAAATATACTTCCAAGATACACAAAGTCATACACTTGCCCCAAGTATTCATAAATTGTCCGCAAAAAAATGATTTTGTGAGGGAATTAATTTATGAACAAACTTTTCATCAGACCCAATAAATGTTTGAGTTTACCGCGACTCGTAGAACGGAGTTTGAAATTTGAACGTGTTGCAACTGAAGCTACATCCCAAATGAAGATGGTTTTCCATTTTTGGTCCCAGTAAGTTTCATTGCATGTTTTTATGCAAATGTTGCCCTTTGCGGCCTCCGGTGACCTCAGAGAACATGTTGAAGTATACCATATTGTGTCTTTAAAAAACTACTCTATATTGCTTTTAATTAAATACCGCATCTCATTCCAGCCCTGATATAATGCGTAATAATGAAACATACAAACATACATATATGGAAGCATGCATATATATAAACATAAATAAATTCAAACATACATACATATACATGTAAACATAAACATAAACATACATACATGTAAACGTACATGTATGTAAACATGCATACATGTAAACATGCATACTTACTCCAAATTTATATACTAGGTAGAAAAATGCATTTGCCATTATTTGTAGTTCCTGGTTTCACCGTCAGCAGAGATAACTCAGCGACAGACTATGTTCATGAATCGCCTCCTGGGCTCCCGCCAAAAATATCCATAGAGAAAATAAAAATGCAGACATTCTATTGTATCGGCAGGGGCCGGTGCGATCTATACTCATCCACGCGGAAAACATTTCTGCCGGACAGAAGCTGGAAAAGCTCGTAGCCAGTTTTAATAAGGTCTTATGTTGGTCTTTTTTTAAACCTCGACTGTTGCACGAATACGTTCGTTGTAACATTTTTTTTTGTAATGTTTTTTGTGAAATTACTTTTTCGTGACAAGAATTTCACTAATTAAACATTTTTTAATTTTCATATTATTTTGAAATGTAATTAGTCTGAAAACATTATTGACAAGAAAAGTGTAGTTTTGTTCACAACACTTTCTTTTGGGTAAAGGCAACTTATTTTAAATGTAACGGCCTTTTACACTAGCTACCAAATTTGAAAGTATTACGATATAAGATTAAACCTAAGACCTCAACTATTAGAATCAATGGTTTAATTGATTTTTAATCATAACAAGTCTCAAAATGAAACATGAAACCGATCAGATACAGAATAGAAAAAGGTAACTGTAGCAGCTGGGACACGAACCCAGAATCATATGGTCTATCCGGGACCTTGCGCTCTAATCCACTGAGCTACAGCTACCCCAATTATTATCTGTCTCTTTTCAGTTTCATGTTTCATTTTTGGGGTTGTTAATATATTACAATGAGATTTATAAGCTTCAATAATATATTCCTAAATTGAATGTTTAATTTCTAATTTAGATTTGCCAAAGCCTTATATTGAATGTATTAACATTTACCCACTACTGTTAATTTAGATTTGTCAAAAGCCTTTTATTGAATATTGAAACATTTACCCACTACTGTTAATTTAGATTTTCCAAAAGCCTTATATTGAATGTGTTAACATTTACCCACTACTGTTAATTTAGATTTTCCAAAAGCCTTATATTGAATGTGTTAACATTTACCCACTACTGTTAATTTAGATTTGTCAAAAGCCTTATATCGAATGTGTTAACATTTACCCACTACTGTTAATTTAGATTTTCCAAAAGCCTTATATTGAATGTGTTAACATTTACCCACTTCTGTTAATATAGATTTGCCAAAAGCCTTATATTGAATGTGTTAACATTTACCCACTACTTCTCGAACCCAGGACCTCTGTCTATCCGGGACAACCATTTTACCGACTAAGCTAATGAGACCAGTTCAATTTATGCCATCTTTACCGATATCATCATAAGGATAGCAGTCAATAACATGGTATTTAAAATGGAGGATAATATTAACAAGTCTTGAATTTGAAGTATGCTATCAGTGTAGATGTACCTTATTCGGCTTGTTTGCTATTGTTTTTGTGTTTAATAAGTAGAACTCCATTTAATTTATTTTTTTTAATTAATGTAAATCAAATTTAATAATTAACTGCCAGTTCGAAAATGGCCTTAAACGCCGAAAGAGCTGTCACAATAATAAAAAAATAAAATAAAAAAACTAAAAACGCTTGCAGAACTTAATAATATAATTATGAAATTTGATTTACATTAAATTATAAAATAAAAATAATAAAATGGCTGTGTGCATGAACATGTATTTCAAAACACACAATGGAGAAAAGCGTTCCTCCCGGATAAATAAAACGTTCCAAGTTCGAGTTTCGGTCGCCACCTGATCTTTTTTTTGTTTTCCGTGTATTTCGATTTCATAGTGTTTGAATATTACTAAAATTGTTTTGCTCGTTTATCAGTGTCGGTTAAATGTTTTGGTTGGGATCTTCGCCGCGTAAATAGATAAAATTGAGATGCGTCAGTTTGCGTTTTCAGCGGCGGAACTCTCCTCCCGAAATACCTGCCGGTCTATTCAGGGCCCGGTCAAACGCCCGTTGACAGGTGTGAGGGTATAAGTCATTATAAATGAACGTATTACAAACAAAATGAAGGCGACTCGTCACTTGCGATATTATTTTTAAACGTCACCGAAGCGCGTCCTTCGCGGCCGCCGCTTTATATTGTTCCGGCCATCTTGATTGTCGTGTCAGAAAAAAAATTACACGACTAAGAAAAATGTGTTGCACCGGTAAATGGATTTCTAGGACGCGCGTGTTGTTTGTGTCTAAGAAACGGATTTAGAGAAGTGGGAAATAGAATCACAACTTTTTTTAACGCGAAATTCACTTTAATATCTACCATCAGTAATTATGTTATTTACATATTTTTTAAAAATATTATTTTTCATTAATAACACCCGTCGATTTAAAATGTTACAGATTTAATAACTTTTTTTTTGCTTGCTCATATCGCTTTTATATAGGGTGTTTTTTTTAGAGGTATACAAATTCAAAATGAAAAAAATAAACACATAAAAATAATGTTAATGTCTATGACATTGGCTTTATTTAATAGATAATTTTATGCCATTATTGTTTAAATATGATTTGGGGAATATGAGTGCCACGGCTAGCTCGAATGAAGCGCAATCGTGAAGTCCAATTTTCGATAAGTTTATCAGGCAACTGGAGCCGTATATCGGCAATAAGACGTCGAATGTTGACTTCCAAATGGTCCAACATCTCTGGTTTATCAGCATAGACTAGTGACTTCACATACCCCCAAAGAAAGTAATCTAATGGTGTGAGATCACACGATCGTGGAGGCCAGTTCACAGTTGTTTAAAAAGGTGTTTAAAACCCAAACCTTTAAAAACACCCTTTACATAATTTAAAGTGTTTTATTCTTTCAGCTATGCTACATTACGTACTTTTTTTCTGTTGCTTGTCACCAGTGGCGTGCATTGCTCAATGGCTAAAGGTAGGCTGTGTATTGATTTGCAACTTTGTGCATGAATTGTGCATTGAATATTTGAAAACGATCATTTTAATATCATCTTCCGCTGATTGTTGTGGCTAAATGAATGGGAATACAATTTCCTTATCAAATTCAAGGAAAAATGCATTTTTTTAAATTATTTTTATTGTTAGTTTTTCTTAGGGTACTTTTCACCCTTTATACTTGTTTCGTATTTTATTTCATTTACATCTGGCTTCTTGATTTTGCGCCCATTTGTGCATATTTTAAACATTTTATTTTATTGAATAAAACAAACAGTTTTAAATCAGTAATTTATTTTTACCTTAACACCAACCGGTTTCGCTTATCTCAAGCTTCATCAGGGTAAATATTTTATTTTCATTTTTTTCTTCATTTTCTCTGTCATGATTATGTTCTTTCCTGTACGTAAAAGTATATTATATGACGTGTTTGGAATTGCACTGACCACCCGCATTCCGGAATAAGGACAGCGACACAACAGGTCATATTAATATAATAAAATCCACACCGCAGGCACTTGGCGACGCTTATAAGAGTCCTATTTTTCCCCGTAAAAAACCTGTAAAAAAAAAACGTATTTGATTTAAAAGGACCGGCTACGCTGCCTGTTTTATACATAACTTAATTTTGGATTTGAGGCAAAAATACCCATCCAAATTGCATGATATATTTTTTTTAATTAAAAGTTTAGTAAATATCTAGTACGTATGAGAAGTATTTTATTTATTTAATTTTTAAATTATGAAGTATAGGCGATGAAAAAAATTCATGATTTTAGAGGAGACTTTAATATAATATATTTTTTACTTTAAAACAAATTTACAGTTAAGATATGTAAAATAAAAACATATGTACTAAACTTATATCAAAAACATAAATATTTCATAATAATCTTACTCAAAAATGTTTCTACTTATATTTATAAAAAAAAAAACATAAATAACCTAAACGAAAGATGAAACCGGACAAAAGGACAGAAACTAAAAGATGAATATGACACAAATTGAACTTGGTTTCATCTTTCGTTTAGGTTTGTTAATATTATTTTCTTCAATGATTAAATATTACAATGAGGTTTTTAAATCTCAATAAAAATAATTAATAATTAAAAAAATAAATAACCAAAATAAATCGCACACAAAATAAAATTTCGTAAATATCTAATACAAATAGTTTCTTTCAGCCAGCCAAGTCTTCAATATATTTAATTCAGTACAACTGTTTTATTTCAGCATAAATTTTAATTTTAGCATCTAGCATGTTTAAAGAGCTAGGAATCATTTAATGTAACGTTTTTTGTCCATATTTGTTTTGTTTGCTTAGGAATCCTGAATCCTTTATTAAAATTGAAACGAGTATTGTAAGTCTGCTCTAGTCTATTTGTATAGTATATAGGGTTATTATGTCCCTTAATAATTTTGTACCATAGCGTTGCTCTTACTGGAAGAATTTTGAGAATTTGTTTCTTTTTAAGGTTAAATAAATAACTTTATTCTTATTAATTGATAAACTAAAGTTCTTAAAAACTTAAGACAAGATTTTTGTGCATAGCGCAAAGGGTAACAATTATTATTTTTATAAACAATAATTATTAATCTAAAAAATTAAATTTACAGGTGAAAATATAATAAAAAACAGTAATTATTAAAATGGAACACTAGTATATATTGATTAACTTGGCGGGTTTGTGATAAGCCGACGTAGCTCAACGGTAGAGCATCTAACCGGACATTAGAAGGGTGCGGGTTCGAGTCCTGCCGGCGACATTTATCTTTGCTCGGAAGGTTTTTTCAATTTGGATGAGTGTTTTAGATTAATAATTATTGTTTATAAAAATAATAACTTTATTCTTAATTAAAAGACTTTTTGCTTAACTGAGGTCCCGATTCTCTCGGATGACAGATATAAGCATTTCGCGAAAGATACCTACAGAGCTGCCATTCAGCCAATGATAGATACCACAAGTGAAACTTTTTGATTTTTAATTATCCATATTTGCTTAGCTAGTTAGAAATACATAAATATCGTTTTTTTTTAAATGTCCAACTAAGGAAATTATCATTCGCCGAATGATTAGTATAATATAATAATTTAAGTGTAGAGTGGTCTAACTACCTTTGCGGCCGAGGGGTAAGGTCATTGACTATGAATCTGGAGGTCGTAGGTTCATATCCCGGCGTCCGCAAGTAAATTTAATTTTGTTATTTCGCATTAAATACATATAAAATAATATGCAGTATACTTGCGGGATGTTCCAATGTAATATATGGCCAGTATCGCTCTAGTGAAATACCACCATCCAGAAACGAATTATTTCTTGAAATGGCTTTAGCCGTGTTTGGTGACCAGATTTGAATAACCAGGTCCTTCCCACCTTCCTCTTTACCATCTCCTTCCCCTCCTCATACCCTTCAACCTCACAACATACTTCAATTTGGGATGCCATAGTCTCACTGTCTTCGGTTAGCAGGGAACAGTTGGGAATCTTATGCAGTATTCTATTTGAAAAATTAAAAATATTTTTATATTTCACCAGGGCGATACTAAGAGTATCAACCACTCTAGTTAAATATGTATCTATTTTATGTATATAAAAGTGCCAGTTTTGTGTGTAACCTTAATATTATAAAAAGGTGCGCTTAAAAAAATAATGTAATAAGAGTTACGTTCTAGTAACATGATAACGTATTTATATTGCTTCCCTTTGAGTCTGAAATAATTTTCTCAGAAGATCCGAATAACGACGTTTTCAAATCTTGACAAGAGCCGAGCATTCTTCCGTATATTTTTTAATATTCAGTCTACAGAAAACTTCGTTTGTTAATGGAGGATATCCCTTGAAGTGGGTCGGGGTAGTCGGGGATGTTGCCAGCGACTGTAGCGGGGCTTCCACCCCCCTCTCCCCGAAGGCATAGAGGTAACTTTATTTCTGCGTATTCGTTTTTCATGTATCGTTATTATCAATAAACAAGTAGGCCCCCATATAGTAACCATTATCTAGATTATTCCGCGCCATTTGAACAGCGTGCTCATTGCTCAGGGCAGCGAAAACTTTTTACAAAATAACACGTGTTGTATTTACCACCACGTCGGAGGCATTCTCTTTGCCTTCATCTGAACCACCCAATATACCAATAAAGTAATGGTTAGTAGAAAACCTATTCGTTTTTCTAAAACCTTTTCATTTTGAGCTCTGGCGTCAGGAAAATAGCACACCTTTTTATCTATTGAATTTCTGCAGCTAACTTTAGAAAATAGCAATATTATCTCACCGTAAGGTTTGCAACTAACTGATGTGTACCCGGCCTAGCTTCTGGTTATTTTATTTTTGGAATGAAGTTATGAAGAAAGTGAATTTTTGGTTGTTGTTTGGGTACGATAATTGATTTGACAACGAAACTAATGCCTTGTGATGACTATTACTATCTCTAAATAAAGAAACATTCATTTGAAAATTTTGTTTCTTTCCAAACATTTATTCTTTCAAAATATATCTAAATAATAAAGTTCTTAAGTAGGTACTTGTGTTTCCCATTTTGAAAATATCTATGGCTAACCTCAATTCAATGTTATTCATATTAATTTTACAACATTCTAACTTCTTTCTAAACTTTCCCGGCAATAATATGAACAAACTGCGCTATTTTCAGCGAAACCGGTCTAGTAATTTTCGAGAAAATCGAGGACACACAGACAAACTTTTAATTTTTACATATAGAGATTTTTAGTTCCAAAATATTTATGTATGCAAGAAGATTTAACAACAAGAGTGTTATAGCTATGCTAAAGCTATTTGAAACAAGGTATAGCTGTTATAAGATGATAAATTTCAAAAGTTTAAATCTTCTGAATCATTAAATCAACATTTTACAAAACGGGACAAACTTCCTTGCCAAATAAACTAAGAAAGTAAATCGGATGTGTACTTACTGTGTTTATTTTGGACCACTGATTTCATTGATAGCAAGCAACTCTTTCCCCTTTGGAATACGAGAGATGGCAAGAGAAACCAGAACAAGTACGATGCGGAGTACACCCGGTGTGACCAGGAAAGCTTTACAAAGATGACAGGATACCGGAATAGCGTTAAATCGAGTAAACTCTGAAGCAACCAGATATAAATTCGCGCATGCTTTAAATAAGTTGTGGTATACAAGAGATTGATTACTCTAGCCATGGGAACATCTACTGTTTATATGTAAGAAAATTTCAAAAAATGATTTTTTTATCTCTGTTTTAAAGAAGAGAGTGCGAAGGGGGCAATATCGTGCGTGGTTGAGTGGTTACGATTCTTGGTTTCGAATCCGGAGATCGCGGGTTCAAATCCCGTCATGGTCAAGTAAATCGTATTTGATTAAAATGTGCTATTTCATAATTTATTCATTTAAAATAATATGTAGTATATTTGCGGCACGTTCCAGTGATAAATACTGTCAGTATCACACTGGTGAATGACCACCATTCAGAATCGAAACGTTTCTTGAAATGGCTTTAGTCGTTCTTGGTGACGAGACCTAAACAGCAAGGTACTTGCTTACTTACCTCGTCACCTTCCTCTTCCTCATCTTCTTCCTCTCATCAATGGTATTACTATATACTGTGGTTTGTCGAATCGTAAAAGCCGTGTCTCAAATGGATCAAAGGTTGCAAAACTATTGCCTTTTTTTAAAGGTGTAATTGTGTTTTTTTCTGTAATGTAAAAACAAACGTTACTATTTTCAATGATTGAACCAGAATGGCGGAATTCTTGGCTGTCTGAGCTCCAATTACGATGGTGGTAACGAATAAACGACTTTTAAAAACAAATAAATTATCAAAATCTCAGCCTGCGTTTCAAAGTCAGATTACCAATTACCACATAGATTTGTGGAAAACGTTGTATCATTTATTATAACAACGGGTAACAGTCTCTGTACCCCTTCAATACGGCACCCCTTTCAGTTTCCTGAAACTTTTTGGTTTGTTACTCCCCCCGTTTGTACCCCGCACGAATATCCCTCGTCAGACCGGAGCCGGATACGAGTTTTGATGGCTACTCAAATAATATTAACATTTCAAGCGGTTAAATAAATCCGTTAAAAGGACCATTTTTACCGTCTGCTCTTCGGGCCCACGCTTGGGTTGAACTTGACTTTGGATGAGGGAAACTTTGTTACAATGGACGAATCATTACTTTTTCATAAATGATTAGAGCCTCAATTTAAGCTTTCCGCATATTGTTTTGTCTGACTAATATTAAATATTAGATATTAATCGTAGGTTACCGACCCACGGTTTATGGATGAATTACGTTTACTAAACGGTGTTGGTCCGTAATTTGAAATCTTGTAGATGTGCCAATTAATTAATTTTTGATTACTGAAGAAGGTAATGAAACATGAAACAAAAAAGACACAAAATATTAAAAAGTAAGGGTCTCAACCGGGACTCGAACCCACATCTTCTGTCTTACCCAGACAACAATGTCTAATTGAGCTATTGAGACCTAAGTATTTTTAGTCATTTTTTTCTATCTCATAATTTTTATTTAACCCTCAATTATTTCCCATATTTTGGCTGCTATCTTTTTATTTGATTACCCAGTTTTACCCGAACATATTTGTAACCTATATAGTACCTTGGATATATCTATCCGGTTTTTATTCATATAGGGCATCTATTAGTTTAGAATGAATATTCAAATTATTCGAATAACTTGTACGGTAAGATCGTAACATTTTTTTTCTTGTGTCTTTTCTGCTTCATGTTTCATTGAGATTTGTTAATATTATCTTCATTGATTAAATATTAAGAAGAGCTTTACAAGCTTCATTAAGTTATTTCAATAAAACGATTTTTTTTCTTTGAATAACGCATAAGAATCCCATTTTCCCATAACCAATTGACTTATCCATAAGCTTAGAATGAATATTCAAATTATTCGAATAACTTGTACGGTAAGATCGTTACATTTTTTTTCTTGTGTCTTTTCTGCTTCATGTTTCATTGAGATTTGTTAATATTATCTTCATTGATTAAATATTAAGAAGAGCTTTACAAGCTTCATTAAGTTATTTCAATAAAACGATTTTTTTTCTTTGAATAACGCATAAGAATCCCATTTTCCCATAACCAATTGACTTATCCATAAGCTTAGAATGAATATTCAAATTATTCGAATAACTTGTACGGTAAGATCGTTAAATTTTTTTTTTCTTGCGTCTTTTCTGTTTCATGTTTCATTGAGATTTGTTAATATTATCTTCATTGATTAAACATTAAGAAGAGCTTTATAAGCTTCAATAAGTTATTTCAATAAAACGATTTTTTTTCTTTGAATACCGCATAAGAATCCCATTTTCCCATAGCCAATTGAAGTACCGTATGTTATGGGTGAGCCTGAAGAGAGTGGAGAGGCAGAGAAATGTGGAAGAGGAAGATTGGGAAGTACTTGGCAATTCAAATTATTTCAAAAAAAAAATTACGTAAATCAAATTTATTAATGTTATTATTAAATTCTGCAAGTATTTTTACTGTGTATTATTGTGACAGCTGTTTTGGTATTAAAGGACATTTTAAAACTGTCACAGTAATAAAAACTAAAAATGCTTGCAGAACTTAATAAGAAAATATTATTTTATTTATCATTTATTAGTTTCGTTTATGTTTTTATTTTATTAATTTTTTTAATATATTTTTGTAGAAATATTTTAGAGTAAGATTCTTGATAAATTTTTATGTTTTAACCTTGTTACATTTTTTTTTTTTAAATTTTATATACGTATTGTTTTTTTTAATGTTTTTATTTTACATATTTTTTAACCTTGTCTCTAAATTTTAAGTTTGAAATAATAAGCTCCCGTTAGACAAACTACAAAAAAGAAGTTTATGGGGACTTTTTGAATTGTATTTTTTCTCTTAAATTAAATTTAAAAAAAAAATAATAATAATAATATCTTAAATTTACCACAAAATTTTTTACCACTCTGGAAATATATCATCTTATCATTTATCTGTAATTAAATAGTTATTTTTGGAAGATGTTGACACAAAATGTTCGTTATATGGTATGATAATTTTAAAATAACGGATTCCCCGGGTACGAAGTACTGGAGAGAGATTTCAGCAGATGTTTTCTAGGAGCGGCCAGAATTCTTCAAGGGTTGTTGCGCTGATGATGGAGGGGATGAACAGATTCGTAAAACGTGATGAATCTAACTCATCAACAAAAGTTGCATGCGGAATCCATTCCATTCATTCATTTTCCACTGACATTAAAATAATATCGAGTTCCCCGTAATCCCAATTTTAACGTGATTTTATCGAGAAAAAAAAGCTGAAAAAAAAGTCTTTCGTTCTATTGTTATATTTTTGCACGATTTTAATAAGAAGGCAGTTTCGGCTCATTAGGTGTTCATCGCCTTTTATTTCCAAGATTGAATATAAAGCTTAAATCTCCCTCCTAAAATAAAGTTTTTTGCTCGAACCCCTCGAGTGAAATTTCGGGGAAATTTGATCTCAGTCATTAGAATATCAACAACTTTGATCTTTACTTGGGAAAAATCATTGTATATTTTGAAAAACCCCGGTCGGCCGAGATTTAATTATTCCTTCTTAAGGAAATATAAATAGAAATGCCGTTAAAATATTTTGCTTACTTTAACTCTGTTTAAGTATTTTATTATTATTTTCGCTTCCATTTCCCTATTTGTTAAATGCCCTTCAACAATGAAATGAAAACAGCATTTTAAAATTTAGAATATTTGCCGTGGTAAGTAAAAACACAGTAAATACTAAACTTAATATGGGTTATTTAGTATCGATTTTCAGTTTATTTTACTTTTTTTTCAATATGTAATTATACTTTGATGTTATCCCAGTTTCATCTATGTTAGCAAGAAAAAGTGTAGTATTTCTGTTTCTGTAAGTAAAAACATAGTTCCTACATTGAAATTAATGTGTTTATACTTACATGTACGAATTTGCTGTGTTTTCATCTTCCATATTGAAATAAATTCTCCCGCCGCACTGTCTTTCAGTCCAGAGCGGCGTTATTATAAATTTTTAACGTTTAGTGGAGTTTTTTCATAGCATTAATTCTATCGTGTTTCTATTTTCTAAACCCCGTTGTGTGCAAAAATTAAGATGCAAAGAGGTAAATATCTTAAACTCTAATCACAGTCAAATATTATACTGTTTTTTTTTTATACTTATCATGATAAACATTCACCATTGGTAAGTAATAACACAGTAAAGACAGAAAACCAAATTGATTTGAGAAATCAACAATTTAAGTTTTGTACGAACTTTAAACATATTTATGAAATTATATAATATTATTGTAATGCAAAATCGATTTAAGGTTTTTTTTGAGAAAAAATATTTCTGTTTTGTAGTTTTTTGTCCGATTAAAACACCTGTTAACAAATTTATCTGTAAATTTATTTATTCAATTACGGACATTTTTTTAAAGTTTTCTACGACTTTGTGTATTCTGCCAGTTTAAAGAGCTTTATAATACTGCATTTTTAAGTTAAAACGTCATTTTTCCGACTTTTTTTTGCCACTATGCCCACGATATAGAATAAGTGCCTACGAGTGTTTTGACAAAAAATCAGTATATTTGGCCGATTATAAATATGCTGAAAGGTTAAACAAAACTCGACCATTATTTCTGGAAATGAATCTCATGATAATTACTGTGTTTTTACGTATTACAGCAAGTTATTTATTTTAACCTCACTTACAGCTCACTCATTTACAGATGTCGATAACATAAAAAAAGGTTTGTACGTCCAACTATTGGACGAATAAAATGTTGATAGGTAGAAGTAGAATTATGTAAATGTCTAATGCCTCTACCGTGCGTGAGAAAATGGTTTAACTACCATATGTTACAAACCATTAGACATTTGAACCTAACCGAAAAGCATTTAAAAATAAATTTCATAGTAACTATTACGTTCTTCTCAGCGAATGATTCATAGCAAAGCATTTAAAATCCATAAACACTGACTTCACTGAACGCTCAAAAGTGTGATCTATTTGTGGTTAAAACTAGTGCGGTTTTTTGTGTGCTTGTCCAGCGAACTCCCATAAAAAAGGGTAATATAATAAGGCAAACTTATGTTAAAAATATAAAAAATCCACCCATCCGTAATAATACTGCCCGAGGGCGAGTCCGAAATGAATCCCATACGTGCGATTTGAATTCAGTGTCTATGGGATTTTCTTTTCTAAGAAATAGTTCGTAAAATCCAAAACGTGGCGCTTCAGTAGCAAACAGTTAAAGCGTGCAAACCTTTAGGAATTTAGCTACCCATGTGGGCAGCGGCTATGGGTTTTGTTAACACCAAATTTTTGCGGAATAGTATTTTGCAAAAGTCAGTAGATTTTTTCTGTGATCATTGTGTTTTAAGTTGTTATTAAAATAAGTTATTTACTGAAGATGTAACCTTTTCATATTTAAAAAAAACATCCAGTTTTTGGTTTAAATTATGATTTTCGTATAAAACAATTTTAATTCATAAATAACGACATTAAATTCATTAGCCACGGACGTTTTAATGAATTGCTAATTTATATTTTGTTGGTAGGTTGCTAATCTCCGGTGCATTGATGAAATTCCTTTGAATCTTGGGGAATTATGGAAATGATCAACATAGGATTTATAAACGAGGGAATTTTTTTCTCCCTTTTTAATATCCGATTGAACTCCCAATGAGATGACGAAAAGATCGTTTCGGCGTTCTGCATTCTGCTTTGAAAAGAGGGCTCTCTGAAATCTCTCAGCTTACCCGATTCTCGGCGGCTCTGATACATCCCAAGGTGACAGATCTCCTTGGAACCTCAGTCCATCTCTTTTCTGGGCGGCCACTGTTTCTCTTCCGCAACGAAGATCGACTATGGATGATGTTCGAATTCCACCTGTCATCCGTTAGTCGTGCCACATGTCAGGACAGCTCCATTGTGGATTGGAGACAGAGACAACCCACGCATTAATTAGACTGTCGGTAAAATATTCTTTTATTAATTATTTGTAAGTACCTACCTTGAAACTACTCGTATATGTAGACAAAAGCTCAATCTCAAAGAAAAGCTTTTTTTTATGTTAATCTATCACGCACAAAAAATCAATGTAATCAATATATATAAAAATAAATGTAAGTTTGTTTGTTTATCCTCGATGTTCTCGAAAATTACTCTACCGGTTTCGCTGAAAATAGGACAATTTGTTCTTATTAGTGCCGGGAAGGTTTAAAAAGTAGTTTGAATGAAATCCAATATGTAAAACTGTTGCTATAACGTTTTAAAATTAGTATGAAAAACATTGAACCCGCCATGTTTTATTTAGGTTAGCCCATAGATATAACAGTCTAGTTAGCCACAGATTACATATAAGAATGTTTGAATGAATAATTGATTGCATATTCAAAAGAAGAAGGTTTTTTTGGGTAGAATATTTTCAAAATGGAAAACACGAGTAGGTACACGATGGCCTCCATGGTCGAGGGGTAAGGATCTCGACTACGAATTCGAAGGTAGCGGGTTCAAATCCCTTTGTGCGCAAGTAAATTTTATTTAATTAATTTGTGCTATTTCACAATTAATTAATTTAAAAATAATATGTAGTATATTTGCGCACGTTCCAGAGGGGAAGATACTCTCAGTATGGCCGTTGTGAAAGACCATCATTCAGAATTGAAACGTTGCTTGAAATGGCTTTTATCCGTGTTTGGTGACTAGATCTGAATATCTAGGTATTTCCCCACCTTCCTCTACACCTACTCCTTCCCCTCCAGAATACTTTCAGCCTCACAACATTCCCCAATTGAAGATTCCATAGTCTCACTGGCTCCGGACGGTTGGGAGCAGTTGGACAGTTGCAGCAGCAGACTCTTGTGCGATATTCATACAAAAAATAAAATAAAAAACATACTTAAGAACTTTATAATTTAGATATATTTTCAAAAAATAATCGTTTGGAATGAAATAAAATATTCAAATTAATGTTTCTCTATTTGGAGATAGTTACTTTCGCTGTCAAATCAATTATGGCACCCTAATGACAAGCAAGAATTCACAACATCATAACTTTATTAAAAAAAAAAATCCCGAGCAAGGCCGGGTACACATCTGCTAGTTGTGTATAAAATTGGCATTACATCGATGGCGTTAACTATTTTTATTTCGTCTTTGCGTACTTTTAATCAATTTCCACGTTTTTTTTTATGTGAGTACCGCACAAGAGTCCCAACTGCGCCCAGCCATCCGTAGCCAGTGAGAGTATGACATCTCCAATTGGGGTATGTTCTGAGGTTGAAGGTTTAAGGAAGGGGAAGGAGATGGGGGAGTTGAAGGTGAGGAAGTACCTACCTATTCAGACCTGGTCACCAAACGCGATTAAAGCCATTTCAAGCGACGTTTCGATTCTGAATGGTGGTCTTTCACCAAAGCGATATTGAAGGTATCTACCACTCTGGAACGTGCCGCAATTATTCTATGTATTATTTTTAATGAATGAACTGTGAAATAACACAGATTAATCAAATAAAATTTACTTGCGCACGCCGGGATTTGAACCTGCCTCTGGCTTTACGATCGATAAGATCGTAACCACTCAACCAATCTGAAAAGTGATCTGATACTTGTTACATTGAATTTGACTATTTTGCACAAGGATTATCATACTATCCTTTTCCTATTTTCCCTTGCATTGTATTTTTATATGATAACATATGACAAATATCAGGATGTACCACTGACGTCAAAATTAATACTTGCCCTAATTACCAGCACGAGATATTTGAAATTTTAGAAATAAGAAAAAGTGTTAATAGCGAATTAAATTTAATAAATAATCAAATATTTTTTTAAAATAGCTATCTCTTAAATTTATTTTCATATTAATATTAATAATAATAATTTTTATTTATATTTCTAATTTAAATGTATTATTCAATATTTTATAATTATTTTGTCATTAACATTTTTGATCTGTTACTTACCTACTTTAATTAATTTTTGTTTATGCTCATATTTTGTATATTCTTAAATTATTGTTTTATTTTTTTTATCATTTTTCTATACTTGAAATTATTTTTTAGTATTCATTTATTCCTGAAGATGATAGCATTGCTATCCAAACATGTAGAAATATTTATATATTTTAAGTAAAGTGGTATATGCAACGTGTACTTTCAATTATATAAATTATGAAACATTTATAAAAAGGATCAAACTATAAAAAACACGAGAATTTAGTAATTAGGGAGGTATTAATAAAAAAAACTGAAACGACATATAAAGAAATAAAAAAAAAACAATGGTTAGTACTTACGTACCTACTATTATTACCATGTAAACAATGTCGTTAATTATGTATAATAAATATCTATCAAAAAAATTAAAATAAATAAATAAAACATACTCTTAGAAAACTTTCGGTTTTTGTAAATAAGCCGAACCTAATGATTTTTATCCTTTTTTAATTAAATTGGCGGCATGCCTAGCTCGCCTTCCTTATTTTTATTCTTCCCTTTGAGTGTTAGGGTATATCTATGTATTATTTACTCTATGGGATATACGGTTAAAAATCCAGTGAAATGTATCATCATTAAGTAGGTTTACGAGCCATACTATTGGTGTATTGAAAATACGAGCAGACACAGTGCGTATATTATGCAATTTATGTTTAATAAGAAGGTATATGAATTTGTCCTAAATAAAATATTAATTGTACATAATTTCCCGATGCCTATCGGAGGATGGCTACCATCAAGGCAGTCATCGTTCCTTGTAATATGAGTTTATTTAATTTTATTTACGCCCAAGGGGCCTTTACGTTACATAAGAAGGTTACAAAATTTTGTCGAAGATATTGGAGCTTTCTTTTAATAATAGCTAGTACATTTTCTCAATATTTGGTGATTTGATGAAGAACTTCTAAGTTCTAGCCGTATTTCTCCAGGGTATTGTAAGAATTCCCCTATATATCCGCATTTATAATATACCTCTATATTACGCCTGAGTCATTCCTGTTATTTTGTGATATTACCTATTATACTCGTATATATTAATTTGCCAGTATAACGTTATTTTCACGGTTCCCAAATATTAGCCTAATATGATTGAGGCATTCAGCAGCAGTAAAAATTGACAGATTACCAATCGGTGGGAGTTTTGTAAAGTGTAGATACCGATACATTAGTTCAATAGGGAACTAACTCAAAATACCTCATTTTGAAAAAACTGGATTTGAAAAAAAAGACATCGCTCCGATGTAGAGTTATTTTGTTCACTTATAACATAACAATAGTTGCAAGATGTAAGATTTTATCAACCTATCATATCATAGGTGTAAATGGCTAGACGTATTAAGTTCCAAACGGAAACATTTGACATGTTTCTCCGTTGAACTTAGAATGTGCTGATTTCATTATAATTCTATAAATTCCATCTGACTACATAATTAGGACGAATTAGACTTTTTCATTTAAATATGAGAAAGGGGAGTTTCTTTACCATTTTTCATCATTACCTTAAAACCCAAAACTTTTTAGTTATTTCCCTATTAATCTAAGGTATCGGAATAGATACCAAAATATTAATTCTACACTCGGAACGGTTAGAATGCTAATATCAATGGAGTCAATATCGATATATCCGATATCTTGTGGTATTATAATACGTCTACCTGTTACGAATATATTAGGTTAAGCCCTACTCTTTATCAGCATTTATGACGGCCTTCGTAGTCGAGGGGTAAGGCTCTGGACTATGAATCCGGAGGTTGCAGGTTCAAATACCGGCGTGCGCAAGTAATATATATATTTTTTGAAATTATTGAAGATAATATTAACATTTTGCAGTTGGAATTCTTGTGCGGTATTCATATTTAAAATAAAAGCTTTAAAAACCCTTTTTATATGAATTCCGCACAAGAGTTCACTGCTCGGAGCTGGTTAGACTATAGCACCCTCAACGAGACTATATTTTGAGGCTGAAGAGTTTCGGTTGTGAAATACCTAACTCCTCAAATCTGCTCACTAAACACGGCTAAAATCATTTCAAGCAATCTAACGTTTTGATTCTGATTAGTGGTCTTTCACCGGGTCGATACTGACAGTGCCTACCAATACGTTGAACGATTGCGATGTAAAATTTGCGGATATATGATAAATCAACACACGTATCAATCGGCACACTTTTTAAAAGTGACATGAAATCATAAAAGGTACCTAATTAAAAATATGTATTTATTAGATTAGGTTTTCAGGATAGTTTTTTTTTTGTACATTTAATGAATTTATATCACGTTTAAAAAGTGTTCCGATTCATACGTGTGTTGATTTATCCGGTCACCAAGTTTTACCTGCGTCACAATTATTGCAAACTGCTTAAACGCGATGTGACCCAAATATTTTGACGGTGATTTGAGAATGCTCAATATGCATGCGACAAGGGAGACAGCGCGTCGTGTCGGGGAATGGCCATGCGTCACGTTAAAAAAAAACCGATGTAAAAAAATGCCACCGACCGATTTTACCGAAGTAAAACAATGTCGGTTAAAAGCTTCGAAAATGAATTAAAGCGAATCTGTCATTTGAGTAAACGTAGCAAATAGAATCGTTTCTGAATCTGACACTTGAAAGTGGTCGATGAATGATGGAAACGAATTGACTAAATTTATAAATTGACTGAATTTATTTTTCTTTGAGTCAATTATGGAAATGCTTTCTGTGTGTTTAGCAGTAGGGGTAGGGATAGCTGTAGGGGTAGGGTAGGGAAAGCGATGGAGATAGTGGTAGGGGTAGGGTAAAGAAGGGTAGAGTAGGATAGGGTAAGGTCTGATATTGTAGGGGTAGGCAGTGGCGTGCATTGATCTAAAACCAAAGATAGACTCTGCGTAGTTTTTCAAGTTCGGGAATAAATCTTTCATCGAATATTTGAAAAAATCAATTTTATTATCTTACTGAAAAGCGTAAATTTGTCAAATAGAAACATTTTATCAATGTCGAAAAATGCATGCATAATATAAATTTTTATCAAAACATCATTAAGATACCTATTTGAAAGAAAACTGATTTCGCCAATTTACTAGGTGCCTGACTGCAATAAATTTTCAATAAAGTGGTGATTACAACGTAATGTTTAATTCATTAATTAAATATATCCTTATTCACAATTACTTTAGGCAAATGATGAAATTAACTTTCCCCGGTATTTCTTAAATACTCGTATGTACTGCTCACACTATTTAAACGCAATTCGGGTAGCATTTAATTGGTGGGGTAAGATTCCTATGAAGATGCGCTTAAGTATATTTGTGATTTTGGTGACGAGCTAGTTTCCGACCTTAACTATGGAACAGAAATCAATATTAAAATTAGAATTAACTTATTGAAGTATAGGTACACTTACTTGTAGTTTAAACTATTGAAAACAAAATTAAGAAATGAATCTATTTTTTCGAAGCAGCTGGAAATTTCGTATGGCGGGTTTTGGTTTCATAAAATTTGTACAGCTTTTCTCTGTCTGGAATATCAGTTTGTAACGCCTTTTCCATCAAGTCCAGTGAAGTTAAACGTGAAATAACCATTAGACTGCCAAAAATATAGGAAAATCGCCATAGCGTTTCATGTATTTGTGAATTATTACCTCAGGGGTCTCTAATAAGAAAACGGGATAAAGTTGCTCAAGCAGAAATTACACGGGCTAAAATTACATCGCGAAATTTACATGAGAGTAATTTACACAATAAATAATGGTAATATTTTACAATAGTATAGCGTTCGAAACACGCATTTAAAAAAAACCTTTCGATTGACCTTAATTACAATAAGATATAACTATTTCAGTTAGGGTAGACACCAAATAGTGTATTTAAAAATAGTATTTCGCTAAAATTAATACGCGTAAAATTTGAAAGAATCACGACACGCCATGTGAAAATTTATTTTATGTGATGTTTTCCGATAGGTACTGCCAACCTAATAAAAAAAATAAACTATTTCACTCGGGAGAGACAACAACTAATATCTTATTTTTTCTTTAAAACCCAAACCATGAATCTATGAAATTGCTTATAGGTTCTTAGTGTGGGTTATTTAAAAATAGGAAAAATGGTTGTTTGACATCATAGGGTTGGCAGAACCTATTGGCAAACGTCACATCAAATTACTTTAACCCCCCTACCCATACGAACGTACGTGATACGGCCGCTATATTATCGCCGAATGCAACAAGCCGTATCCCGTATGGGTGGGTATTTTCATCTCTCTCATATAAGTAATGGCACTAGTCACATGGATAGTTATTGCGAAATCTAATGACAAATAACCCAAAGAGCGGGCGGTTAGCTAGCGTCGTGCTGTTCATGTGATTTTTACGTGTATTTTAATTTTCATGAAGTCTTAATTTAGGTGAATTATTTTGAGTCCCCACAACTGAATTATTTACTTCTTATTGCAATTAAGTTCAATAGATTTTTTTTTAACATAAAATGTGTATTAAGAATGCTATACGATTGTAAAATTTTCCTGAAATAATTTACACTTACAATAAGACGAGTTGATTTTAAATATATATATTTTTTTAAATCGTCCTATGAACTGTAAAAATTAATATTTGTGTTGTTGTTCATATCTCAAGAGTGCACGTGTCCAAAGTCGAATTTCGAAGCTTACGTTTAGGAGTTACCTAGAAAATATTGTACAATAACTTACTCCCCTATTTGATAAATACGATACCACGTATTTGATAAATACGATACCCCGTATTTGATAAATACGATAACCCGTATTTACAGAACGCTTCGTCACTCGGAACCTTGGGCCTCTTGCAAAGGTTTAAATAGTTTGTTTCTAACTGTGGCAATTAATACAACCTTTTCAAATTTGTGCTTTTACAAAGCAAGGGGTTGGAGTCACAAATGACAGAAGAGTTATTTTAGATTCCTGCTTTTATTTTTTTTAAAACAGTTTTCTTGTAGTGGCAGACAATCAAATGTTACACTATTTATAATATTGCGAAAAGTTCCTACCCCTATAATATATAATATTTTAAAGTCTGTAATATATAATATCCATGTAATCCTGCTCCCAAAAAATGTGAATTTAACGTTATAAACAATTTTTAAGCGTATATTGTAAATTATTTTATAAGAATCGATAGAATTTTTTTTTTTTTTACAGTAACTCCACACAGGAGACCAAGGAGGAAATAATTTCCCTCAAGGCCTATATCATCTTTGGGGATGCTGTGTGGAGGATCTTTTAGAGGATAAGAAGGAGTGAACTTGGGTCTTGAAGAGACCCATGTTATAGGATGGAGGAAACACAGAGGCCGGCAGATCATTCCACAGCCGAGCTGTTGAACACAAGAACGAGTCGTAGAAGCGACCCGTTCTCATGTGACAAATGTCAACCGTGTGCAAATGTTGGGCGCGCGTTTGGCGTGTTTCCCGACTATGCACCGGTGCAGAATAGTGAATTGATACACTATTGGCATTACGCCACTTTAATTAGTAAATTACAGCTTGGCAATAAAATGTAGACATTTATTCAACTAAAAACTGTCATTACTCTGGCAACACCATGGTATTTGACATTTATTGTTTCTTTGAACGAAATCGGTCTGTAATTTTTTTTGGATTACAAATTTTACACTTTTTTTTATTGTTTCAATTTATTTAAATTGACTCCATCAATACAAATTAAAACACGGCAGGTAGTTTATTGCACAGTTCATCGTTGTTTAGCTGAATTTCGAGCGAGTAAGCTTGTGTCCACCTTGGAATATGTCAACACATGAACTGTTGAAATTATTGGTATGACTGGTCGTGTCTATTAACAAATATGACTAATTTCGTACATATTCAAATGTTTTACATTCGAGTTTGACAGTTTATTTCTAAACCAACAATATTATCCTTGGGAAAAACATCGTAACTTTACTTTCTTACTTATTTATTTGTAATTTTGATCTGTGAATTAGGTTTTAAGAAATGTGTTTAATTAACATATACGAGTATATTACATGGCTATGCCGATAAACAAATTTCTATATTGCAAAAAAAACGTATTTTCATGTAATTTTCTTCCTTACGAAGCATTAAATAATAAAACAGGAATTGAACATTTTTCATGAAGACATCGCTCCAATGTAAAGTTATTTTGTCCACCTATAACATAACAATAGATGCAACATGTAAGTAATTTATCAACCTATCATATCATATGTGTAAATGGCTACATGTATAAAGTTCCAAATGGAAACATTTGACTTGTTTCTCCAATGAACTAAGAATGTGCTGATTTCATTATAATTCCATAAAGAATTATCTGAGTTTACCATTTTTCATCATTAACTCAAAACCCCGAAATTTTGAGTTATTTTCCTATTGAACTAACTTTTTAAACATACATTCATCTTCCTACGAACCATCTTAATTTTTCCATTTAAAACTACTTTAACGATCGCAGCGCCCTCATTTTTGTCTACTATTAAAGTTAGACTGTGCACAGGTCCATTTAGGCAACTTTCCAGGAGAAACAAAAAACCGTTCTTATAAACTAGTTCGAATTTTAAAATTTTTGGATACACTTTGGAACTTCTTTACGTACGTAATAAAAGCATGTAACATTTTTTGAAAGTTGTGGTACAATTTTAAATTGTTTTTATTTAAAGTATGAAAATTTCCATGATTCAGTCAATGATCAAAGTTTTGAAAAGTAAATTCTTTGAAATTGTTGCAATTGGCTAACCTAATAATTTTTTTTTCTTTTTACGATGTTTTGCTAACTTACAGTTTTTATAAAGACATGAGGTAATTGTAGTAATATGTACGTATTTTTATTAAGCTGAAATGTGACATTCAAATCACGATTCATGAAATATGGTCATATGTTTTTTTTATATATTTTTTATATGAATACCGCACAAGAGTCCCAACTGCTCCCAACCGTCAATTGGGGAATATTGTGAGGCAGAAGGTATCTGGCAGGGGAAGGAGAAGGGGAAGAGGAAGGTAGCTAAATAGGGAAATACCTGGCTATTCAGATCTGGTCACCAAACACGGCTAAAAGCCATTTCAAGCAACGTTTCAATTCTGAATGATGGTCTTTCACCAGGGCGATACTGAGAGTATCTACCACTTTGGAACGTGCGCAAATACACTATTATTTTAAATGAATTAATTGTGAAACAACACAAATTAATTAAATAAAATTTACTTGCGCACGCCGGAATTTGAACCCGCGCCCTTCGGATTCGTAGTCGAGAGCCTTACCCCTCGACCATGGAGGCCGTCATAAATTACTAATTAAGTTGACAATATCTGCATTAGCAATTTTTACGGTTTGTACCTAAGATCTTTGACTGAATCTTTGAAACTGTATAACTCTGAAATGAATTTGGTCATTAGTTTGAAGAGACATTAAAGCACCGACTTATAAAAGTACAACTATTATACGCTGCCTAGTGTAATGCATTATTTTTGTTAGTCTACCGTGAATAGACCAAACATCTAGAAGTACCGGATAAAACTCTTTGAAAAGTTAATTTCACAGCCGTGTCTGTGGAGACATCAAAGCAGGAATGTCCTACTCGTAGTAATCTCACAATCAAGTTGACACGACATCCTGAATTTGGGGACATTCCGCGGATATCGGTCGATGGCGCTCAGTGGACAGTGGTGGAATAGGTTGTTATCGAATGATGTATTGATGTAAGAAATTCTTGAAAAGTTCTCCTGGAGAGGTTCAGGAAATATGGCAAATTAAAAACATATTCACTGATATTCATAATCATGCTAATCTAATATTCCCATATTTTTTTATGCTATCTTTTTGTATGGTTGCTGAATAAATATTCAATTTATCGGTCCTTTTCTTCTTCATGTTTTATCGTGAATTTTATCCTCTTTAATCTTTATCGTTCGTAGCAAACCACAATAATTGAGTTTATTGCGAGACTTATCAAATTACATCATTTGCAAAGAAACTGAAGAATGCACCATTCGTAAATCAATTTCTATTTTGCCGTGAAATCTTTAGTATTTTTTTAAATGGAAATCTTTAAAATATTTCCAACAAAAATTTCATAAGAAGGTGCAGCGGGTGTTTTTTTTTCCTTTTTACCATTTTAGTGCTTTGCTTATTTTGCAAGTATGGATATAAATTGCTACAGATATTCTGTGTTTTTAAATAAAAAAAAGTATGTTATTCAATATAAATGCAATTATTTGGACAAATATCAATCAATGTTAATAATTTATTTTTTTAATTATACACGTAAAGAATGAAATTTTACGAATATTATAATTGTAATTAAAAAAATACTCATTTACAACCACAAAAAATTTAAAATTATTTCACTTCACAATTGTGTTTTTAAAAACGAATCCGAGAATTCATTTTTTATTCGAAATATTTTGTTGCGATACACAATAATGTCACTTCCGTCATTACTGTCTTCATTTATGGAAACAGAGGTCTCGTCATCCGTAGTGCCACTGTCATTTGATACTTTTTTTTTAATGAATACCGCAAAAGAGTCCCAACTGCTCCTAACCGTCTGGAGCCAGTGAGACTATGGCATTCCCAATTGGGGAATGTTGTGAGGCTGAAGGTATTGGGGAGGGGAAGGCAAAGGGAAAGAGGGAGGTGGGGAAATAGGGAAATATCTAGCTATTCAGATCTGGTTACCAAACACGGCTAAAAGCCATTTCAAGCAACTTTTCAATTCTGAATGGTGGTCTTTCACCAGGGCGATACTGAGAGTATCTTCCACTCTGGAACGTGCGCAAATATACCATACATTATTTTTAATTAATTAATTGTGAAACAGCACAAATTAATTAAATAAAATTTACTTGCGCACGCCGAGATTTGAACCCGCGACTTTCGGATTCGTAGTCAAGAGCCTTACCCCTCGACCATGGAGGCCGTCAAAATATTACGATCAATTGTAATACAACTAACTTCCGACATGGTGAAAAATATCGATTCACTTTAGGGTATATTTATTTTAACAGGAAAAATAATAAATACCAATAAATAATAATATAGTTATCAAGACACGCGCCAACCGCAATGTACCACGCTCAAATTCAACGCGTGTTCTCCCGAGGACGACAAAAAGCACACTGAAAATTGCAACGCAATAGCGCTACGTCGCAATTTACATAACTAAAGCTTACAGCGCGATGGCGCTGAGCCGCACTCTAACGGTTAAGGTGCTGATCCATAAAAACCCATAAAATGCTGTAGTTTTTATTATTCTAAAATATTGAATAATAAAAACCTGCTAAACCCTTTTCTATTTTGTTAAACGGAAAGGAAACCGTTGAATATTTTGATCATATCAACCAGAAATTCAAATATGTTAAATTACTTCGTTAATGGTAACATCGAAATCACTATCTAACTATAAACAACAAAGCCAGTCTATTTATTTGTGACTGTGGCATAGTTGACTAAAATAGGTTTTTAAGAGATGTGTGGTTGAAAATGACCTTTCACTGACGCTAGTTCTTACCAAATTACTAAATAACTCCAACGATTATGCACTGTTCTTGGGTCAGTACCAGTAGAAGTTAATAAACACCACTGGAAGTCCCATATATACCCATCAAACACTGCATTTCTTCTTCTTGGAAAAACTTTTATAATTGCCCTAGAAATGCTAATATATATATATATATATATATATATATATATATATATAATATGTTAATCAGAATGCTATTTGATATTTATTATTGCAATATATTAAAATAAAAAAAAGACAAAGAAGTTATAATTACAAATGGATAAAATATTTTAATAACCTACCCATCTATTAATGTTACCTTATTTATAGTAATAAATATTCATTATTTATCTAGCCCTGTTTATCATGTTTAACTGTGTATTCTTATTGTTATTATGATGTTAAACTTCTACACCAATCTCAAGAGCTAGTTCTATTCATTTGCGTAGTAACGCTTTTAAAATATATTACGTATTATATTATTTCCATTAGATGTTCATTTTGTAACAATAATTATAATATAAATTTTACAAAAATTAAAAACGGGGGGACTGGGCGCCCTGGGTCCCACCTGGTTGCGCCACTCTACCACGAATTGTAAACGTTATAGTTTTGCTTTTAATTTATCTTTTATGTTTTCATATCGACCTTATACCTGGTTTAGAGAATCGTGTGGCGGTGTAGGTATTATATGTATATTTTCATGAGGGTGGCATTGGCCAACAGTTCTGGGGATAGGCTAAAGAAGATTTACTCGGGACTGGCTTACCTCTAGCCCTTGTTCTAAGCTGGATAGCGCCTGGAGCAACTAAAAGTTAGGCGCCTTTTGAAATCACAAGAAAATAGTAACAAGAAAGGAGAAAGCAATATCCCACAGTGCTTTGAGTCAAGAACTCGCGCAAAAAACCTTAATTTAAATAAAACTTAATTTACAGGCATCAACGCAGACGAGCTCTGTAGTCAGCAGGGTGATGGTTTCATAAATACGGCGCCTCAGCACTGAACCACTCGGAGTGACCTCTTCCAATGAGAAACTCTAGTAAATTTTATTTTTTTTAAAGCTCGTTTTTAATGTGAAAAAATCCTTTTGAAATAATTCATGTAGCTACTACATTTGAATCAGATGAATTTACAATAGGTGCCGATATCTCCAAATTGCTTCGTAATGGCTTTACGATCGAGCTCGAATGACGTCAAGAGCGTTTTAATCTGTGGGTATTTTAATAATTCTTCAAAATCGATTTATTTATCTAACTATAAACTATACAATACCTTACAGGTATATATATACAGAGTATGGAGACGTTCGTTCTTCTACCTGAATGCATTTGTAGAGTTTTTAATTGCGCCTCCATAAGACGCCAGCAACATGAAAATGTTTCTTTTGATTTATTAAAAAAAAACTGCCCATATAACATTGGCTCGCAAAGAAAGAAATCTCTGCGAAGACCACCTCTCCGTGGCATATAAGTCGACGGTATTATTCAGCGAGACAATACACCCGACGCGCCCGATGCGGCTCACCAAAAATGTCGCCGCGGCCGGTGTGCCACCGTTATGTACCGCGTCTGGACAATTGAATGCCGGATCTAAAACCGTCCGCCTTTAACGACTATTTGAATCTCATCCAACTGAATTACGAGATAGGATGCTTTATCGGTTGGCAATCAAGCACAGGCAGACAGTGGGATGCAATAGGCAGCATCTGTAGACTGTAGATCTGAGTGCGGCTGCAGCGCAGTCGGGGACATCATGTTATAGCGAGATGCAGATACAGACGTAGGCGAAATAGCATTAGAGTTAATGTGGGTATATTGACTTACTATTCGCACTACATTTTAAAATGGCTGCTTAAGGATGTCTCTAAAGAATGACTTTTTAAAATCATTGAATGCAAATTGACAAATACCAATATTATCCGAAAGGAATTCTACAGGAAAAATGCACCTAATAGAAATACTAAATATTTAAAGCTGAAATCCGAAAATCTGTGTGCTAATTTACACGGCTTTTTCTTTCTTGAATTTCTAGGCCAACGCAACTATTTGTAGTTATAATCGTGTGTGATAAAGCTTTGAAAAATAACTGACTAAATTCAGAAACATATCAACACGTCATATTGTTAATTACATTTATTGTAAATGTTCAGACAAATAAAAGATTTGATAAAACGAATGTTTAGACTTGTTTAGACGACTATATATAGTGATTAAAAGTATTAATATGTATTATATAGTGGAACGCCTATGGACGCAATGATGTGCTTATTGGCCTTATTTCCTGGTCTGCGAGACGGATCAACGAAATTGCAGATAGAAGACTGAATATGGATGACGTATCTTAAATACTTGGTCACCCCCCCGAAAAATATATCGTTGAAGAATTATAAAAACTGCGTCCTATATTGAATAAATAAATACTATATTTGTGCAGCATTCATATCTCATACACAAGTAGATTCAATATATGCTAATTTGACAAAAGCCTTTGATAACGGAAATATTAATATTATTCACTTGAAACTAAAAGCCCTTGGTATACGTGGATCATTCCTAAAATGTCTAAATAGTTTTCTCTGTAACCGCAAACTCATCGTATAAATTTAAAGTATCATCGAGAATGCCTCAAGGTTCTTATTATGGCCCACTTCTCTTCATTTTTATTAGTGTTTCCATGATGTTATGATAATTCGTTTTGCGGATGACCTAAATCTTTTTAAGACTATAACATTTTTATATGATGCACATATCCTTCAGCAAAACATACTCGTAGATAGACTTTCCAGCTGGTTTGAAATAAATAAATTATTCCGAAGCGTGAAAAAATGGTTCCACATGTGTTTTTACCAATCACGAAGTCCAATATTGACATCATATTCAATTAATATTAAAGAAATTATATTAGATAATATTAACATAACCTAAATGAAAGATGAAAACGGAAAATAACATCAGAAAATAAAAAGATTTCAGTCGCATCTGGGACTCTCGAACCCAGGACCTCTGCCTATCAGGGGCAACCGCTTAACCAACTTAGCTAATGATACCAGTTCAATTTCAAGATTTTTTCAACATTATTCTCTATTTTTAATATAATTATCGGTTGCCCCGGATAGGCAGAGGTCCTGGGTTCCAGTCCCAGATGCGACTGAAATCTTTTTATTTTCTCTTGTTTTTTTTGTTCATGTTTCATTTAAGTTATATTAATATTATTTTCTTCAATGATTAAATATTACAATGAGGTTTTTAAATCTCAATAAAAATAATTATTAATTAAAAATTGAAATTGTATTAGTACCATTCATCAAAGACCTTGGAGTTATTTTCAACTTACCTTTGTTAATTTCCAATAAGGCCATGCAAATTCTAGGTTTTGTAATATAGTACACAGGGACTTTTCATAATATTCAGTCAATAAAACTTCTTTGATGCTCTCTTGTGAGATCACAGCTAGATTAGGCATCTCCTGTATGAGGAGGTTTCTTAGATATGTTCAATATAAGTGAGACAACCCGTAAATGATATCTGCTACAAAACATTAATGTCAAACTTCCGCTACTTGTTCCCGAAGAACGATTAATGATATTTTCTTCAATAGATGTAATATTACTTCGTGGAGTAATTATTAATATAATTAATAAAAAATATTTGGTGTACACTACTGTTTAATATAAAAATATCAACATGTTTCGGAAGCGAAGCTTCCCTAATAAGGATGTACAGTATACTATTAATACATAGTATTCTGTGTTCATAGTCAAATAAATATTATTAATTATCAAAGCATAATAATGTAAGTGGCTATCTCTTAAATTTATTTTCACATTAGTACATGCCTCATGGTCGAGGGGTAAGGCTCTCGAATACGAAACCGAAGGTCGTGGGTTCAAATCCCGGCGTGCGCAAGTAAATTTTATTTAATTAATTTGTGCTGTTTCACAATTAATTAATTTAAAAATAATATGTAGTATATTTGCGCATATTTCAGAGAAGAAGATACTCTCAGTATCGCCCTGGTGAAAGACCACCATTCAGAAGTGTAACGTTGCTTGAAATGGCTTTTAGCCGTGTTTGGTGACCAGACCTGAATAGATAGGTATTTCCCCACCTTCCTCTTCCTCTTCTCCTTCCCGTCCCCAATACCTTCAGCCTCACAACATTCCCCAGTTGGGGATGCCATAATCTCACTGGCTCCAGACGGTTGGGAGAAGTTGGACTCTTGTGCGGTATTCATATTAAAAAAAATGTTTATTTAAAATATTATTAATAAATAAATTTATTTTTTATGCCTTGTCATTTATTTATATATTAAACAGTGGTGTACACAAAATACTTCTTAATTTGATGTTCTCGTACTTTTAAAATTACTGAATAATTTCATAGACTGCCCTCAAATGTTAAGTGCTATAAATATTCACGTCCCTATTAGATCTTCTCGATCCATCATCATCGTCACTGTTAATATACAGATATAACTCACCACTAGTGCGGCTTCATCGAACTGCCAATACAGACCTTTTTGACATATTCCAAACCTTTCCACCCTGCATCAAAACAAAAACAATTAATTCTGTGTGTATTTCTGTAAAATTAATCCACTACTATTATTTTTTTATGTTAACTAACTAATGTACATACTCCCATTTTACAATATTATTGTACATAATTTTTCCATATTAAAGTCCTTCTGGAGTTTAGTAAATAAATAAAATAATATAAACTTTTCGTTGAATATAATACCTCAGATGCATCCTCGTAATTATCCACTCTAAGCATATGGCAAGTACTATAATAACATTATAATATTCGATATAGAGCGGCAGATGTGAGGTGGAAGGAGGTACACATTACAGATGAGACAGATACAGACAAGACAGATACGCGGCACTAAGTTTAATTGTCAGATATGTTGGCGGCACAATACAGTGATGTCATTACACCCGGAATGAACGAAAGTGCTAAAACAGCTACTGAAAAGCTTGATACGTAATGAAAATTGGTTGATCACTTGCACTCGCTTGCGGATGTTTTCATGGTTAATGTAAACAAAAGCAACCTACATCTCTACGTTATTTATTGATTTAGGTAAAGAAAAATGGCAAAAGGCAAGCATACAGCTGGAAGGATGGACAAACCATGGTTATTGAATGCTATCCAGGGGCACTATTCCCGTCCTTTTTAAGGAAGTTTCCTTGCGTTTTTCCTTAGGGTTAAAGACTTCTTGATTAACCGCGAAATTCCGGTGAGACAGTAAAAAGATTGTCAAGAGATTATTTGAAATTATTTGAAATGAAAAATTGATGAAATATCTTCAAGTAACATAAGATTTTGAACTAAAACGTTTAAAAACCATTACATTATATTATAATTAATTTTAATACATTTTTATTTTTATTTTTAAATACCATAAGTAAGACTTTTAACGAAGAATCACGTTTTATAAAAAGGTACCTACCTCATTAGATAGTAATGACCTTTTTTTGTCTCTAGTTCTAAAAGTGACATTTGAATTTGCGCTTGACATGAATTGTCAAAGATGTCAACATCTATATAATGTTTAATAAGGTTTACCAGCTAATTATGTTTAAAGTAAATAATAACGTAATTGGTAAAATACTTAATATTGAGTTTTTCTCTTGTTAAAACATTGCAAATATTGACATTTTTGATGAATGTCGCTCGCTGAATTCAGCTGACAGCTGTCACCCGAAAGTATCGGAACCACAGTTAAGTAAGAAAGCTTTAACCCTAAGGAAAAAGTTAAGGAATCTTCCTTAAAAAGAACGGGAATAGCGCCCCAGGTCTACTACATTCTCAATATTGATAGAATAAAGGTTTTTGTCAACATTATTGGTGATTAAACTATCATTTTTTTTCAATTTAGTAATACTTATTTATCAATAAAGTTTTTTTTTTTAATCATTAAAGACACACGGCGAAAGGGATTGGCGTTATCATACCGTAGATCACTAATCTTCTACACAATGCTCACTTTAGGCTTGGACTACACCTCGGAATGTTTAACTATTTTTTTTTGGAAAATATCGTATTTTGTAGCCATTATATTCGTTGCCTGCTTGAGTTTCACTTGTCTCACTCGTGTTTCCTTTTGGTAATTGGTACCTAGTTATATTTCTCGTTCTGTTTTTTTTTTATTGTATTTGTTTTATATAAATATAATTTGAATAACTAATTGTTTTTCTTTTATATTATTGTACGAGTAAACATAGACATTCATAACTAGGTGTGCCAATCTTTCAAGAACCAAGCATACAAAATAGGCTGTCGAATGTATCTAAGGTATCCTGGGGTATTCCGAACATTTTGGCTGTCAAAATAAATGAAGCAACTGATGAAAATCACCAGTGCACTGGACTGACAAAATCCAACTGTTGGATTCAAAAAATTTGAAGAAATAAAACAATTTTTTTAATTATTATTTATTTTTATTGAGATTTAACCACCTCATTTCAATGTTTAATCATCGTAGAAAATAATATTAAAATAACCTAAATGAAACATGAAAACGGAAAAAACAACAGAAAATAAAAAGATTTCAGTCCCATCTGGGACTCGAACCCAGGCCCTCTGCCTATCCGGGGCAACCGCTTAACCAACTTAGCTAATGTCACTAATGTCACTAACCTCCCCACATACCGGAATAAACATTTATTATTATTATTATTATAATGAAACCAGTTCAATTTATGTCACCTTCATCGCTCAATTGGTTAAGCGGTTGTCCCGGATAGGCAGAGGTCCTGGGTTCGAGTCCCAGATGCGACTGAAATCTTTTTTTTTTCTGTTTTTTTTTCCGTTTTCATGTTTTATTTAGGTTGTGTTAATATTATTATCTACAATGATTAAATAAAACAAAATTTCGGTCACTTTATCTCATAACAAGGGGTTTCCGAAAACTACATAAACTACGAAATCTGCTGTAGGACCGATTAAATTTCAATAATTTAATTTTAATGGTTACATTGAACTCTGATTCATTTATTAATTGCCATAACGCCTTCTGCGATGGGTTGTAAAACTTCATTTTACGGCAAATTGGAAATTTATATTTTCCCTCCACAAGGCGAAGCAGTTATTGCTAACATATGTTTTTTTTTTATGATTGTGAAACCATAGTTATTATAATGTCATTCATTGGATGAGGATTTTAGTGTCAACTTTTATAGTTTCAGACCATAAGTGTGCTTCAAAGCATCAAAAGCGACGTTAATAAAGTCTGGGAATTATTATTTTAGCTACGCTTTTAGCTGAGCAAAAAGCTTGTTTAGATTTCCGAATAATTTGTTAGAAAGCTAAGCCAGTCGAAAATTAAGTAAAACAGAAACGTAAAGTGTTTGAGTGGTAGTTGTTGTGACGTTCAGTAATATGACAACATTAATCAATAGACTATCCGAGCACGTTTTTTCGAGTAATTCTTGTGCGGCGACCTTTCCGTTTGGTAGCAAGCCAAGGGGGATTCGTAGTTTATGACGTAAAAATACCATATAATAATATTAGATACATAATATCTTTTTTTGTCGTTGACCCAAAAACAGATTTGAAGATTTTCGAACCAAATATCACAAAACAGAATTTATATTTAGTTACTTTAAGGAGGCAGAGCGTATAATTCCGGAAGGTACAAAGAGATAAACGTGGAATGTATTTACTACAATTACCTGTATAAAAGAGGGAGACAATACAAAAATAATGAAATAATTTTTTTTTGTGATGTAACCGTCTATCCCGACACAGGAATTTTTCCAGTTAGACAGACATCGAACAATGCTTTGTAATTGTGTTCTATCAAGATTAATAAAATAAAAAAAATGTTTAACAGATGTTCGGTGTAGTAAAAATTTAACTAACTAACCAACTAACCATCACGCCGTTTCCCCGCAGGGGTAGGCAGAGAGGACGGACCGCCAAACAACTCGATCTTGGCATGCACTCCCTGCTTCATTCACTTTCATACAACGTCTCAAACATTATCCTCTGTTATTCCGACTTTTGACATGGCCCGACTCAAGTATTTGATTCACTTGATCGTACCACGTCTTCCTCGGACGTACCCGGCTTCTTCTTCCATTCACATTCGCGTCATATATTCTCCTTATACTCCTCTCTTCGTTCATTCGCTCTGCATGCCCAAACCATCTAACCGTCCCTTTCTTAATCTTTCTCAATACGCTTACATTAGCCATGCATTATTTACGAATCTCAACATTTTTCACACGATCATACATGATAAAAAATTAAATTATTAGTAAAAATTTATTTTAAATAATCATAACCTACCAAATGGAAGATCAATTGGAAAAAATGAGTTGAAGAATAACATTACTGTTTTTGTGACCCGTTACATCCCTCCCGAGTTGTCTTCCAGCACCGCGTATAGGTACCATAATATTCCCAATGGTTTTAGGGTTGTCTTAAAGAATACTACGTATATATTTCAGTTAGGTACTCCCTCGGTTCCCCGACAATGTAACTAATTGGTAAATAACAGTATTTTGCCGTTTGAAATGAATTTACCATCGAATTTCGATTCATCAATCAATTAACTCGGTTGACATTGAGCTGCTATGTTAATTTAACCGTATTACTCCGCGCGTACTTAACTGAATTATTTACTAGATCATAGGGAGTAATTGATACCTAATTACCTAAGTACTAGAAATTAGATATATACTAGATAATGCGCAACAGTGTTGTCTTAATGGTAACCCGCAAATACCCGCCAAGGCAAGCAGTGGAGTTATTTTCAACCGGTAAAGGGATTTATTAGAAAGCCACACACTCTTTTACACGCGAATGTATTGTGTTCGATATGTATATCCTTACTGGCTTCGCTCATATCATTTCAGCGTTTCAATTTTTAAATTAATATATTGTATCTTCAATATCATTACGATTAACATAAACCGTAGTTTGCAACAAAGTTTTTTTTTATATGAATACCGCACAAGAGTCCCAACTACTCCCAACCGTCTGGAGCCAGTGAGACTATGGCATCCCCAATTGGGGAATGTTGTGAGGCTTAATGTATTGGGGAGAGGAAGGAGAAGGGGGAGAGGAAGGTGGGGAAAATACCTGGCTATTCATATCTGGTCACCAAATACAGTTAAAGCAAATTTAACCCAACGTTTCGAATCTGAATGGTAGTCTTTCACCAGGGCGATACTGTGAGCACCTTCCACTCTGGAACGTGCGCAAATATATTATATATTATTTTTAAATGAATTAATTGTGAAACAGCACAAATTAATTAAATAAAATTTACTTGCGCACGCCGGGATTTAAACCCGCGACCCTCGGATTCGTAGTCGAGAGACTTACCCCTCGACCATGGAGGCCGTTGCTGATTTCAGTGCAATTCAGCACTGAGCGAAGTACATTATTCAAGATAATTTACTAACATATTTTGGGAAAGCTTTGCTGAGCCAATTCCTTCAATCCACAATTTTTGTGAATGTTCCTTTTAAGTGGTGTCAGATAATAATTTTCAATTGACAATACGGTAAAATCATTTTAGGTAAACTGGGTATTTTTTAAACTATCTGTAAAATGCGTCAAACCTCACATCTCATAATCCTATAAAAAAAATTCTAAATTTTCATTTCAATCGCTTCAGGAAAAAAATCAATCTCATATAAAAATTGCTATTTAAAATTAGTTTTACGAACAGCAAAATATTAGTTTTTATCGTCTCCTGTAGAATTTCCATTTTTTGGCTTAAGAGGAACGGCTACGCGGCCTGTTTCAGACAAAACTTAATTTTCGATTTGAGGTCTAAATACTCACCTAAACAATGATCATTTTCTTCATCAAAAAATGAAGTAAATATCTAGTACGGATTAGAAGTAATTTTTTTTTTCTACATAATAAAATATAGGCCATTAAAGGAATTGTCATTTTATCACGATTTTAGGGGCACCTTTATGAATTATTTGGCGGCTAACGGTGATTAAAAAAAAAGTTTTACCCCATCTGCTTTGAAAATATAATGAAATAAATAAAAAAAAAAATTAAATATTAAAATAACCATTATGGTGGATTTAAATTAAATTAAAAAAAAACGACCAATTTACGTTGAAAATCAAATTTTCCGTGCAAAATTTAAAACATCGACCTGAAAAAACTTTTTTTTTTTAAATGTTTTGTTTTTGTATTTTTATGTACTTAATTATATTTACAAAGCAAATACGATAATTAAAAAAAAATACAATAAACCCGCAAATAATTTCCTAAGTTTCCTCTAAAATTATGAAAATTATTTTATTTTCATAGCATATATTTCATTATTTAAAACAAAAATAAATAAAACAGTTCTCATCCGTACTGGATATTTATTAAATCTTTAATTAAACACATATATCAATATATCATTCCGTTTGGATAGGTATTTTGGGCTCAAATCCAATATTAGGTTATATTTGAAACAGGCAGTGCAGCCGTTCTTTTTAATGGGTTTTATCTTTTTGAAGTCAATATTTATCTTTAATTTGTAGTTTTAATTTCAAGCTTTAATTTCTCAGCCTCCATGATTTGTGATTAACAATTTTAATACTATCTTAAAAACAGGATAATGATTCATTCATTCTACTCATTTGATAAAGAATGCCCGTCAAGGTACAGTTTTGTAATTCATCTAATAATAAGTAAGCCCTGTCAATCACTTACACAAAGCCTTATTTGTTTAAGTAACACACCAACAAGTTTTTAAATGCCTTTCACTCAACATTTTACCAAAGTAATTTTCGCTGACTTATTCAAGAAGTTCGCTATAGAAATATTTTGATTTAAAACATCTGTGTATAATCATATAATCTTTCTTCCAATTATGAAGTAATTTACTGTAAAAAGTAATTAGATTTTTATTAATGATGACTAGCTCTGTGGTAAAACAGGTAAAACAGATTAGTAGGTCGAGTGGTCCAAAGCGTTGGGTTCCCACCCGATAGAAGGTGACAGTCTTTCAATGTTCATTGTTGAGTATTCATACTTAAAAAAAAACTTTTTTTAATTCATTACGTTATTCAAATAATATATTAGAACAAATAATATTAAACTGTCCGAAGCTTTTACATTCAGAGTGATGAACGGTGTCCATTGTATTATTATAAATATTTCAGTGTATAATCAAAATCTACTGTCAATCAATCACATAAAGAAACAAAATTAGTTTTAAACTGCTTCATCACTCAGCCAAATATCAAAGACTTATTAAATGAAATCGTAATGGAAATATTCTAAATTTACATATCACTATACCCACCTACTTGTAATCGTTTTAGCAATTCTGTGAAAATGACAATAAAACATATTCTATCGTCGATTTCAATCAACATCTTTTGTGAGTTACCATTAAACGTTTTGACAAAGCCTCTACTCTACCGGACTAAATAGAAAAAGCTTCCCTGGAAATTCATTCACCGGAGGTTTTTAAAGCTTGTTAGATTTATTTTGTTTTTCATTCACAATTTTGAAGTCTGCGTAATTTAAGCGAAACGAATTTTAACATAATCCTTACCAAAGCGTTTCAAAATTGGAGTCAGAAAATTTAAACATCATTAATTAGCAATCGTGGTTACGCGTCATCTCGACGTGAATATTTTCAGTTATTTTTATTCTCTGCTGAGAGTGTCAGAGCGACTAATGCAAATATAAGAGGCCGCAGAAATATTGTTTTGGACATACTTTTTAAATTAGTAATTGGTTTTGTGCTTAATTCATAGAACTCCATTTAATGTATCTTTTTAAATTAAAACAACAATTTTTAAAGATTTTTAGAGATGCTACACCCAGCTTACATTGCTAAAGTCAAGTATAATCTAAGAAAGCGGCTATTAGATAGGTACAGATAATTCATATTAATGTCTTAATTTACTATGTATTTTCGAGTTAGTTTATATATACTTATATATTTGAATGGTTACATTTCATTGTATATAATATTATATTTTTATAGAAATCATAACAAATATGTTTAAATACATACATTTTTCCTTCGTTTTTTAGACATTTAGGCATGTTATCAGTCTTCTATACATTAAGAATTTTTTTTCATATGCGGTAATCTAATTCAATTTACATTTCTAGTTTTATAATTATGTAAATATTTATTAAATACGATATCTCTTTTTTATAGGAATCCAATCAAACTGTCAATTGATTGGTTTTGCATATTTGCCTTTCCTTAGTACACATATAATAGCTCTGTTTTGAATAATTTCTTGCTTGTATTTCCTTTATTGGCCAAATATAATATTGTGGAGCAGTCATCTAAATGTAGAGGAATTATAGTTTGATACTATATCTTGTGTTACTAATTGAATTTTCCATTACGATTTATAATTTTTTTCTACCTTATCCACCCATTTCTACGAATCTATTTCATTACGTGTCTTAACACTTCTTGGCTTGTTTTTTTTCTCTTCATTTTAAATATACATATAATTACGTTCTGTCGTACTCCCATACCTATTTAAATGTAGGTATATAGATAATAGTAATAATAATTTATTTTTTTTCGAAATGTGGGGAGGTTAGTACAATCCTACACATCCAGTGGTGTGCAGTCCATAATGGCTGCAAAGCTGTGCCTACCCTAAGAAAAATTTAACGATATTAAAAAAAAATGATAAACTTAACAAAAATTGCAAATTTCTAATCAAAATGTATTTTTCCAATAATATTGGTGAAGAGCTTGTACGCTCATTTATTCAGTTGGCCACAATAATCGATGGAAGAAAATAATAAAACAGCTATTTTCTAATATTTAATGCACATTATGCATCCGAATTTGAAAAATTACACAGAGTCTACCTTTGGTCATAGAGCAATGCATGTCACTGTACACATAAAGTATATACAAATAACATGGATAGTATATATTCATAAAAATGAAAATGTAAAGAGAACTTAATAGACGTTAATTGCATTTGAGATTGATGGAGCCAATTTATTTCTCCATCGTGCTTTTATGCTAGAATCTGGACTCTGGCGGGATTCGATTATGAGGACATTTCCGGAGTTGCTTTCCCTATCCTTAAATCCTGCCATCCGGGTTCTTATGAGGGCCGCAAACCCAGGAACTCGCCCCTCCGTGAGCATCTTAGAAGCCCTGCAGTGTCTGAAAAGACCGAACATCGAACGGTAAGGCGTGTTGTACTGTGCGCGAAGTCTTTCCATGCTACTCTTCTTGAAGTTCGGCCAGAACTCGCACGTTTATAGAGTTGTACAGAACGCTATAAATAGCGTCCTTTTCACGATTGGACTGCAAAGCCGAAACCGTCTAATGAGCATGTTTGACTTTACACTGTGTCTTTACCTGACGATATCATCGTCATCCATCAATAGTGATGATGTGTCCCATGATGTACCTTAATATTAGCTCTGTTTTGTGGCATCATAAATGTAAATCTATACATGTTAATGTTGCATTATCATATTATATGCAGGTATCGCTTGAAAGTCTTTAAAATTCACCATATTATACATAATTTTGAAATCTAAGAAGGAAATGAAGAAACACGTAATGTGCAACTTTTAATTGTCGTAATTTGTGAAGTTTGATTTGTAATTCTTAATTTTATATCATGACTTAAATTGTAAAAATGTTTGTGTGTAGATATTATGTTCATTGTTCATATTAGAATGCATGAAACCTATTGTTCTATTTTAACCAATAAATAAATAAAATGTTTACAAAGTACAAAAGCAGTTTAGCAAGTTTTAAAATTTAATAAATAAAAAATAACAATTAAAACAGATAAACGTCAATTTCTTTTTAATTTATGGAGCTGAATCTTACGACTTTGTTCAAACGATTTAACGCATTATCGGTAACAGTAAAAGATGGAAGCTTTTAATCAGAACTTTTTATTAGTAATCAATAAATTTCATACCGGGTCCAAAGATATTACCTATTTATAGAAAATGTATACAAACTTCATTCCATTGAAACTTAATAGCCTTACGATGTCTTAATGTGCAGGTGTAATGAGCCTATTTGCATTTAAACCATTTGCCATTTCGTTTCGTCAGTCAGCATCCTGAATATCTTTTAAAACTGCAACTTATTTGAAGCATATCCACCGGCACTGAAAAATGTATAAATCCGTAAATAAAATAAAAAAACAAATATGAATTATTCAAACTACATTTTCAGAAAACAGGCGTTCCACCCCTCGTTTGATGCTAAATACCTGCTGTCACGTTTGTCAACCATTTTGTGTGATACAGTAAGCGTGGGCATCGAGATATCCGTTTTGAATTTATAATTTTTTTTAATTAATCGATGCAGCGATTTTTAAATGGGAAGCAGTCATTAAACAAATTTCGATTTTTTTTAATAAAGTATATGAATAGTTCATTTTTTCATACCTCGTTTTTGATCCAAAACTTTAATACTCGTACATAGTTCGATTGTGGAATAAATATGTCGATACCCTTAAATCCGTTTTATTGTTCCGATGGATTCTTTTAAAGTGCGATCTATTCGAAACGCCAATCGAGTATCCAGATGTTTCGACCTCCCCCATCCCTTATCTGAAGTAATAAAGAAAGGAACACGAGAAAGGGAACGATAAACGCAGCAATTAGATGTTCATAAAGTCGTTGTACTATAGCCTTCGATACGACTTTAGGGTAACCGTACTACACGAATTGCCACTTAAGGCCATCCATTATATTTTTCTCGAGAACACAACGTCTAGGGTGAGATTTTTCTCGGAAAAATGTCATTGATTATTTTGTCGTCTACGACCACATCTACTTTCCCAGCTAGATGGGCGAGGAAGTGCACATCGCGTGACCTCCGCGTTTCGGTCAAAACCCAGTAAGGATTTTCATTAGTTATTTGTCCTGGAACGGACATTTTACACCGTCCGGTAAAGTTTTACTTTACCGTTTGTTTCGTAGAATTTAGCGATGCCCCTGGGAAGTATGTGAAGTTTTGTCCTACTTGAACTGGTTTGACGCATTCCCCGACGATTCGTCTTTTAGGCAACAGGAGAAGGACTAGAGATTGTTGACGAAATTGAACATCCTTCTGTGCAATAAGGCTTGCCGTCGCAAAACTCAAACAATGAGCGTTTTACTTTAATAAATCGGTGGAGTATAGATCACATGACGATAAGTTCAAAAGATTTTTTGTTGTGTGTATAATTTGACGCTTCGAATTGTCTCTATAAAACGAATAATGAAATGTGTCTCTGGTTTGTTTGATTTAGTGTACTATACGCGTCAGGGGCGGTTCATGGCCTATCTCATTGGTAGTTTAATCGGAAATATTAAAATGGCAGATAAAAACTACCTCATCTACAAATCCTATGATTGTTTCTCCATATTCCATATATTTTTCCTTGGATAATTTTTTTTTCATTATATCACCGCACCAGAGATTTGCGATCTAGCAACAAGGTACAATTTGGCAATTCATCAAAGCATCTGTGGCTGATTAATGTAATGTCATAGGTTATAAAAAAATGTTTAAATAGAAATTACGCAAGAAACTAATCGTTTCCTTTAATAAAAAAAATAAACATCTTTAGTAATTAACTTATTTTAATAACAAATTAAAACAAGATAATCATCCTTGTTAAGCCATAATGACTAAAATTGAACATGTTTATAATGTTGTACATTATTAATATGGAGTGGGAGGTAAGAATATAAACGAGTTAATGTACAAGGTATTTTTTCATGTTTGTTCACGTGTCTGTATGAGAACCTGTAATACCGGGGTGACTATTAAATTTCCTAGAATTTTAATACGAATCTATTTGTAATTTATGAAGAACTTTTCTACTGTGAAACCAAACTAATGGAATTTAATATATACTGGATTTATTATAATAACTCATTCTGTAGTCAGTGAAATACTCGGGTTGTTTTTCCACAAGAAATATCATAATATGGAGAGTTTCCGACTGTTTTGCGCAGAATGTAGAAACAGATTTTCCCAGCGTGCTTTTTATTTTCCGTTGCCGGCTACCTTCGTTCCGTAGAACGAGGCTTAATTAATACTGAACATATTATATTTATTGTCCTCTCAAAGTAAAAATGTTATACTGTTTTTCATTATTAAAACGCTTTCGAAAACACCGTTTCTCACGTTTTATGACAAAACCTTTATTTTCCACCCCTTTTAACATTTTTTTTCCTTCTAAGCCTTCAGGAAAAAAATGTTTCCTCCGGACAAAAATGAAAAATATTTTTTTAGATACTACTTTATATTATTCGCTGTTCATGATAAAACGTAGTTCGATATGGATGTGTTCGTACTAGTCTAAAATAATAAAAATAATATTTAAGGAACGAACTTTGGGTATCTTCAAATAGATTATTTATTGATACCCCAAAATAACATAATGGTATTCAGAATATTAAGATCATCAACATATGAAGAAATAACATATCAGAAACACCTTATAAAGTTATTGAAACTCTTTGAGTAAAACTAAGTCTAAACATACATTCGTTTTTAACCACATCAATTTAATATATTGATCGACCGGTTTCGGAAATGCCTACCCTTCCTTCGTCAGGACTATATCAAAACTAACAAAAGATACAAAATAATGTCAGATGTACATAAATACTTAGGTGTTGGAGTGGGAGGCGACCAAAGCGGAAGGGGTAATTAGGGGTTTTTCGAGAAGAACAAAGCGGTTTATTGGAAAGATAAGATAGGACTATAAGGGAAATTCACTTGGTTATTCAATGTACTAGAATTAATATTTAGTTCGATCTATTTTCATAACTTATTGAAGATAATATTAAAAAAATCCTTATTTTTCCTATAATTTCTTCAAAAGATTGGTATTCACTTTGTGGCGTCATTATTAATAAATGGTTTAAAAATTACTTTGTAATCGCCACTTTATTAATATAAACATATGAAAATGTTTCTAAAGCGATGCTTTCCTCATCAGATATATGCATAATACTTTGATATGTATGTATTGATAAGCTGGTGATTACAAAGTAATTTTAAATTCATTTCTAATTATTTCTGTTTATCTCTAGTGTTCTAATTGTATGAAATTCCCATTTTTATGACTAATCACGATTCTGTAAGTACGTTTGTACACAGAAATTATCATTTATGACCGTAAAATGGGTTTTTAATATTAGCTTTTTTTGCTCATTTGAAATTTTTGGTAGGCAAATTTTATTTAGATGACCGATTATTTGATTTTCGGTAAGAATCTGGTGACTAAAAAATGTAATTCAAATACTTTTCTTGCGATTTGTGAAGGGCGGGGAGGGCGAGTATAATATAATATAGAATTATATACATCTTGTCACACTTAACTTTGAAGAAGGTGGCGTCAATAGTGTAGATTTTGCGGAAACAAGAAATCTATGGATTCTATTCATCTACTTATTATTACTTACTTACTACTATTTTCTTCTTATTACTTTCTGATTACTACTTATTACTATTTACCTATAATTATATTTTTTTACCTACATTTTATTATTTACTTAATACTATTTACATAATTTCATTTTTTATCTACTTATTATTATTTACCTATTTTTATTTTTATTTAAATATTATTTACCTATTTTTATCATTATTATGTACTTATTATTACATACCTATTAATATTTACATAATATTTAATGTGTATTATTATATGCTTATGAATATTTACTTATTATTATTATTTACCTATTATTATTATTTAAAAATTATAATCTAAATTTAAATTTTTATTGTATATCTACTACTAATATTTACTATTATTTACTTATTAATATTTACCATCATTTACTTATTAATATTTACTACTCTTTATTCATGTATTTTTATTTACTCATTAGTATTTACTGATCATTATTAAATTGTAAAGCCGCTCATCTAGAGAGATGAGTGTCTAATGTTTTTGTTGTCATATTTAAATTTAATGAAATTAAATAAATAAATAAATAAATAAAATAAATAAATGGATGTTTATAAAATTTCGTTCATTCGTTGGTTCCTAATTTGGTCGCCTGTAAATTTAAGAGCGTCGAGATATAACACAGTTAATTTATAGTACACACTCAAGTACACACTAGTACACACTAGTTAAGCCAGTAATCACAAAACTTTTTCAATTATATATATATATAAATTCATATACATTCATGTGAGTTAAAAAAATCTATTTACTATGTAACATCATTCACAATTTTAATACTAAACATTATAATAACCTATATGTACCTTAAATTAACAAAATAAATTGTAATACCTTAAATTAACAAAATAGAAACATTCATTAAGTAGAGACAATGTTGTGTACTCCTGCCTAAGTTTGTATAAATACCGTTGCATAAGAAACCGGTCCTGTTGAAAATAAATAAGTGGAACAAAGTACAAAAGTGTTTTAATTTCAATTCTAATACCATATTTTACCTAAATACAAGTAGTGGTGCTGTTCTGTGGTTGTTCTTAGCGTTGGGATGGCAATTAAACCATTTGTTTTGAATCTACTGCTTGTGATATCAGTGGGTTGAATTCTCTTGATGAAAAGTTCTTTGTAAATTTGATATAACGCATTTCTTTTATGTAATTCTGTTATAGATGGTACATTAAATTCCCAAAAAAAATCTCTAGAGTATGAAAGTTGTATGGTTTTTTAATGATGATTTGAATGATATGTTTTTTATTGCAATTATTGGCTCTAGTGAGGATTTATAGATTAACACCCAATAATGCCATATTGCAATAGGGACTGAATTAAATCATAATAGACCATTTTAATTGTTTTCTTGTTTAATATGTTGCGTATGTTATAGAAGACATAAATAAGTTTTCTTATTCGTTCTACAGTGAGGTTGATATGGTCTTTCCATTTTACATTTTTATATTTTACGATTCCAAAATTTAAAAATTATATTTATGATTTAGTTTAACACAGTCCGTATTACATGTAATAACATTTATAAAATTTTTAGAGTGAATGGTTATGTAAATTTTTTGTTTTTTTTTGTTTTCATAAGAAGCAATCACTTTGTGGTTTGACATTGTATTAAATAAATGAAACACGTTGTTATAAACCACGAATATATTTTCTTTTCACCAACCGGTTTCGCTTAATTTGTATTAGAATTTAGTTATTATATTAACCCTCATGAAGCTTGAGTTAAGCGAAACCGGTTGGTGAAAATAAAATATATTCGTGGTTTATAACAACGAGTTTCATTTAATTAATAAATTAAATTTGTTGGTACTTCCTCTTGTAGAGAGAAGGGAATAAAATATGTTTAAAATACGTTTTTTCGACGGCCTCCATGGTCGAGGGGTAAGGCTCTCGACTACGAATCCGAAGGTCGCGGGTTCAAATCCCGGCGTGCGCAAGTAATTTTTATTTAATTAATTTGTGTTGTTTCACAATTAATTCATTTAAAAATAATATATGATATATTTGCGCACGTTCCTGAGTGGAAGATACTCTCAGTATCGCCCTGGTGAGAGACCACCATTCGGAATTGAAACGTTGCTTGAAATGGCTTTTAGCCGTGTTTGGTGACCAGATCTGAATAGCCAGGTATTTCCCTTTTCCCCACCTCCCTCTCCCCCTTCTCCTTCCCCTCCTAATACCTTCAGCCTCACAACATTCCCCAATTGGGAATGCCATAGTCTCACTGGCTCCAGACGTTTGGGATCAGTCTGGGACTCTTGTGCGGTATTGATATAAAAAAAAAAAAAAATTCTCTGTTCAGCGATCGTATGTTGTTATCGAACCATTCTTTGATAATTTTCATGTCGTGATTGGCTGCAATGGTAATCTCGTTCCATAGACAAAGAGAGATTTTAAAAAAACATTACCTCTCTAAAAATGTCCTGTAATAAATCTTCCACCTACGTAACAAAGACAAGGTTGTGGAAGTTATTTGTAACTCGCCTGGTAAACAAAGTGTTCGGCTTGCGTCTCGTAAATGTTCCGGACATTAATTGGAGTTAGTTATGCAGAATTCGTACAACCCACAAATTTATTTATTTTAGAAATAAACAGTATGTTACATGCATAAAATGAGTGGTGTACAAATTGCAAGGTTTTAGAAAATTATTTCAAGGATCGGTACCAATGACATGTCACAATATTTAGTGGCTATATACTCGTACATTTTACCGGGCAGGGTTAGTACAATGCTATACATGATAAAAATAAAACGACATATGAAAAATGTGTATAGTGTATGAGTGTATGTGTGTGTGTGTGTGCGTATGTTTGTGAGAGCGTGTGTGTGTGTGTGAGCGTGAATGTCTACCTATTTGTCTGAATTGTGCTATGTAGTGGAGAGTTGTGATTGCGCATTGCTGTTGCGAGTAATATTTTTCTTAAATGACGGTAGGGAGTAAAAAAATTTGTAGAGATTTGAGTTAAGACAAAGATGTTTGGAGAACACGGGAAATTGGTGAATTTGATGCAGCATTTGTTTTGTTGTTTAAATGTTGAAAATAGTTTGGTGTGACGAGTACGTTTTGATGATAAGGTTAATTTCCTACAGGTAAACATGAGATAAATGCCAAAAACATCCCAGCTCTGATAATCACTGCACAAATTCCGTAATATGCTTTTGTATGTCAAATTTTCAAACCCCCCTTTCTCAATTTTTTTTTTTGGGTTGGATGATTTCCGCATAACGACGTCCAATTCTGCATCAATATTGGTAATGAAATAACAATTCTAGTATGTTTAATGAAGCGATAAAAAGCACAAGTGTGTCAAAAAATAACGCATTTAAGTTGTCGTAAATAACTGTTAGGTAACTATAAAAATAACAAAAAAAAGCAATGTCTACTCTCAGCGGCAGTGATGTGATGGCTAATAACTGTAGTTTCCCCAGGATTGGGTCTAAAATTATCCTTGAAATCCCCTGGATTCAGAATTCAACCATGAAACCACTGATTTTGTTACAATGTTCACGTAAATGCTATATTTTTTCACCGTAACATTAGATTTAAATGTTTCGCATTTTAACTTGTAAGAACATGCCTGACACGAAGAGCCCTACGGAATTTTGCAACAGATGGCGTCACAATAATCCTTGAAATCTATCCACAATACTTCGCAATGGCGCTGCAAACAGAGATGAATGACCTCACGGGCATTTTAATATGTTTTTCATTCAGTCTTCAAAATTGATTACTTAAATCTCTATATATAAAAGTGGATATTTGTCTGTCTGTCCTCGATTTTTTCGAAAATTACTAGACCGATTTCGCTAAAAATAGCACAGATTGTTCTTATTAGTGCCGGAAAGATTTAAAAAGTAGTATGTATAAATACAATATGTAAAACTGTTGGTATAACGTTTTAAAATTTGCATGAAAAACATTGAACCCGCCATGTTTTATTTAGGTTAGCCACAGATTGCATATTCAAAAGAAGAACATTTGTTCGGGTAGAATATTTTCAAAATGTACCTACTTAAGACCTTCATGATTTAGATATATTTTGAAAAAATAAACGTTTGGAATGAAACAAAATATTTCAAATAATTTTTTCTTTATTTGGAGATAGTTACTTTAGCCGTCAAATCAATTAATGTACCCGAGAAAGGCCGGGTACGCATCAGCTAGTAAAAAATAAATTAAAAAAATATTGTCATAGTTCATGCCTTACTAATAAATCTCATACATTCAAAATAAACTTTTGTTGTTTTATTAGATTTCTGTTTAAAGTTTTTCAATGGGTTTCCTTTTTGTAAAATTATGTATTTTTAAACGACGCGTTTGTGCACGATGCATTTTACTTTAAATAAAATTGGCAAACATCGATACCTTGTTAGCTAAACATACGTAAGGACAGCAATATAATTGATCTGAAGGGGGCGTCATAAAAATAACATGCATAGGGTTCTAGGCACCACGATCAAGCGAGTCGAATACTTGGGGCGTGTCATGTCAAATAATCTGAATAATAGACCAGCATTTTTATTAGAAATTTTTGCGAAGGGTGTGTACTAGGACAGGGGTGTGTGCGGTTTATCCACATTTTTTTCCAAAACTTTCTAAAAAGTAGCATGTAATAATTAGTCCTAAGTTAAAGACCTGTTATTCGCAATGTTTGCCGGAAGCAATGCCGTTAAACTTTGAAAATTTTTACAAAAAAATATAGAAAAATCGTACCTCCAGCCCGAAAACATTTCGTAATTTAAAGTTTTTGTTTCATAAAAACATGGTTCCTGTTATTATTTAATCCAAAAAAGATTTATTTAAGTAAAATGATAAAAGCTACTATTAAAAGCAAAATATGCTTTTATTAAATTTATATTTGTAAACAATAAATATTTTTACTAATAATGTTAAAAAAATGTTCTTTGCAAATTAACAATTTGAAAACAATTTAAATATTTCATTCTTCATCGGAGAGAGGAGGACTTTTTCGAATTTATGGAAAAACTTTAAATTTCATAAATCCAAATGCATTTTTTTTAATAATAATAAAAAAAAATTAAAACAAATTAGAGTAATTTCAGGATTGCAAATTAATTGAAGTGGTGATTTAATAAAGTGTTTTCGACTACATTTTCCAATCCAATTGGCTTCAGATTACCATTCGACGTCAGTTGAGAATCAGTTTAAAATTTGTAAGAAAACCTCCATAAGTTTTCATTTCATTTTCAAGAACGAAAGTATTTTCTTTGACGGGCGTCTTGAAAGGGAAAGTTGGATTTACATAAAACTCTTTTTTCCGGTTTTGTGGATTGATGAAAAGTTCAGGCATTCTTTGAAGTTAAAAGGTGTATAGTGCAATAGTCTTTGGCTCCAGTAGGAAGTATTATTGCATTACTGCCCATATGCGATTTGTCGAACTAAACTAATTTCTTCTGTGTAATGTGTAACTAAAATTTTACATTTCGTGTGGTGTTATTAGTCATCTCATTACCAATGCTATAGTTAATGTAACATTTAATCAGGAGATACTTTAATAGTACACAGCTGCTGACCCTGTACAAATCGCAAGTGCGCCCCACTGTAGAATTTGGCAGCCACCTCTGGTCGGGTGCGACAAAATATCAGAAAAAACCCTCGGCTCTGTACAGAATCGGGCGGTCCGTTTGATAGATTAGACTATCTTAACAAACGGACTGCAATCTGTGGAGCACAGACGTCAGGAGGGAATGCTGTCTTTGTTCCACCTGTATTTTAATCGAAGATGCTCTGTGGAACTGGCGTCATTGATCCCTTCAGCACCATTGCATAGTCGGGAAACAAGCCAAACGCGTGCCCAACATTTGCACATGGTTGACATTAATCACACGAGAACGGGTCGCTTCTACGACTCGTTCTTGTGTTCAACAGCTTGGCTGTAGAATGATCTGCCGGCCTCTGTATTTCCTCCATCCTACAACATGGGTCTCTTCAAGACACAAGTTCACTCCTTCCTATCCTCTAAAAGACTCTCCACACAGCATCCTCAAAGATGATAGGGTTTCCTGTGTACTGTAATTTTTTTAATGTTTAATTTGCAAAAAAAAAACTATTGAATAATGGTTGGTGATTTTAGTCCAGTTGCATTCATACCGTATTATTATTCCTATCTAGTCCGAAGTGTTTCTATAAATTATTTTTCCATATTAGATAGGTAAAATCCAATTTATATTTTTAGTCAAATCAGAGTTAAACGTGAGTTAAGGGGATCCACTTCGAAAAATTCGAACGAAATCACGCTCTCTATGCAGGCGGCGACAAGGTTGAAATTCCAACACCGGCTGCGTGTTAAGCGGGAAAGTGTTTTTTTTATAATTTTTAAAAAAAATATTAATATTGAAATGTATTTCGGTCGTATTCTAAATAAACTATTTTTATATAGTGGAAAATATGACAATATCCGAAAAAGAGTTTGTAAGTAGGATGAAGTTTTTTTTTTCTAGGTTTATAAAAAGACTCACCAAAAAAATGCCCTGTTGAACGTAAGGCCAAGGTGTGTTCCGCTTGTAGTAATTAATTAAATTATCTATGATGGTTTTAGGCCATCAAATTTTCAAACCAAAAACACATAATTTTGCATTACTTCGCATTGCATCCTTAATATTAAATAGTAGTAAAGTTGTATTACAGTATTATTGTTAGGTTATTGACAGAGGAGAATGTTTTGAAACTTTGCTAAAATTAGGGACGGAAAATGGGAAGAGTTGAAGACAAATGTTAGAACCCGGCTAAATATATTAATAACTTCATTTTTTTATTGGAATAACTTATTGAAATTCATAAACCTCATTGTAATGTCTTTTAATGATTGAAGATAATATTAAAAAATTTCGAATGAAATGTGAAACGGAAAATTGAATATTTATCCTAGACTAGTAAAAAAAGTCAATAGATGTTCCATATAAATTAAAATAGAATTGGTATATCCGAGACACTATCTAGATTGCAGATAAATTCGGGTAGAATCTTGAGGTCAATATGGAAAGATAGCGACCAAAAATATATGGGAATTAATTGATGATGTTATTAACAGTTCTTAAAGTGAAGTGAAATATCAATGAAATGACGGAAAGCCATAAGGTGACATTAGCTAATTTAGTTAGAGCGCTGCTCCCGAATAGACTGAGAGGTCCTGGATTCGAGTCTCAGATGTGACCGTTACCATTTTATTTTCTGTTTCATATTTCATTTAAGATTTGTTAATATTATCTACAAAGAATAAAATAAATGAGATCTCTGAGACGAATGTGTGGTAAAACCATGTATGATCGAGTGAAAAATGTTGAGATTCGTAAAGAATGCAAGGCTGATGTAAGCGTAGTGAGCAAGATTAAGAAAGGGACGCTTAGATGGTTTGGGCATGTAGAGCGAATGAACGAAGAAAGGAGTGTAAGGAGAATATATGACGCGAATGTGAATGGAAGAAGAGCCTGGGGACGCCCGAGGAAGACATGGCACGATCAAGTGAATCAAATACTCGAGTCGGGCCATGTCAGAAGTCGGAATAACAGAAGAGAATGTATGAGGCGTTGTATGAATGTGAATGAAGCAAGAAGTGTATTCCAAGATCGAGTTGTTTGGCGGTCCGTCCTCTCTGCCTACCCCTGCGGGGAAACGGCGTGATGGTTAGTTAGTTAGTTAGTATAAAATAAATAAATAATTTTCTGGTTACTAAACAACTGTGGCGTGCAATGCTCCTTGACCAAGGGTAGGCTGTAGCTTTTAAGGTGTTGATTATCATTACTCATCACGCCATAATATACTAAGGATAAGGCGCTCGTGGCAAATTGAAACTATAAAATTAGAAGTTTACCAATCAGAAACAATGTCTTACGATAGAACGATCATGAAATAAGGAATTTCTTTAAAAAATTACTTTTTTTTCGGAAAATTGGAAAAAGAAGGTAGGCACAGATTTTTAGCCTTTATAGGCTGCAGGCTACTGCTAAATATAAGTATTCTAGACATCGTATCAAATCTGAAAGTAGGTACCTTATATCCTGTGCAGCCTGATTGAGAGATTTTTAATCCTAATGTGCAATAAAGTGCAATAAATGTTTTTACTATTTTTCGTCCGCGCACACTCTTTGCCTATACGTTTTCCTTGTGCTGCTTTCACTCAAACACTCTTTTTTTTATTTCTGAATGTTTTCTTAGGTAAATTTTTGTCTTGACGCAGGATGCGAAAACTGGTCGACATAATAATAATAATAATATTCATTTGAAACACGCGTTATTTTACAAAAATATTTAAGAAGGCTTTGACTGTCCAACTAGGAACAAATCCCGTTTTAGAACAAGTCAAATTGATAAGTTTAGTTCATATTAATATACATATACATGAAAGAATATAAAAGAATCCATAAAGCAAATTTTTAAAATAAAATTAAAAAATTGTTGTTTTTTTTTGTTTTTCTTTTTAAAGTATGGTGCATTTTTTTAAAATTTACAATAAAGTCTTTTTTTGTTACGTAGTCTAATTATGGCGAGCAACGATGCAGATTCTATTTTAACCAAAACAGATTAAATATTTTAGTATTAAAGCTGCTCACATCCTGGCACGGATTAGTGAGACTAAACATCTCCAAACTAAATAATTGAAATGGTGAGTATGTACTGCTTGTATCTACATATTTTAATATGCACGTTCTACGTGGATTACAACAACGGACTATACTAAACCCCCATGATACATTATTGTGCAACGGTGAATTTTCTCGTACCTGAAGCGGAATGTATCAAACTGAATTTATTATAAGTCTCTCGCTATATAATATGTAGCAGTGCATTAGAAAATTGAGTTATCGGGATACAAGCACATTTGTCTTCCTTGATAAAAGAGCTTGTGCTGCAAAGTCGATATAATTTGCGCTATTGTGTTACCTGTCCAATAAACTGGAACCTGTACAAAGTGACGCAGAGAAAGCTTCGAAGGTAGTTTTTTCTTCGTTAAAGTGCTCGTCTTCGTGTCCAACTCAATTCTTTATTGTAAAAAGACTAACAGAATTGTAATTTTTTATCCCGTACTAAATGCTGTAGTTTTCAAAATCACGCTTTTTTTGTTAGACTGTCACGAATAAAACTACATGTAAATCATGTTTACAATGTCCTTTACAATCTGAAAATACAAGGAGAGTCTGATCTATAATCTAATTAAGTCTTTTTGAATGTCAATGCCTTTCTCGCTTCGCTGATACGTCTTCAAACCGGTCAAAAGTATATGGTAAAATATCTTGAGAAGAAAGGGATACGAGCAAAAGGACATTTTTGTAAAATTGAATATTATCTATGGTATGTCTTCTCTAAACTATACCACAAATGAAAAATGGACTCGAATGTATAAACAAGGAATAAAGTCCACTGATGATAACGACCACTTCTATCCTAAAACATCTGCAGTCACAGAGGAAAACATAGAAAAATTAAGAAAATGGTACTTGCAACAATGAAATGAACATAAGAACAGAAAGAGTTGGATTAATCATAGAAAACCATTTATAGATGAAAAAGGTGTACGCACGTTGGATGCCTAGAATATTTACGTCATTTAATCGACAGCGGAGAGTGGATACTTCTCTTGCAATCATCGAGCTGTGCGAGGAGTGGAGACAAGATCTAGGGCGAATTTTAACCGGGGATGAGACGTTGGTCCATCAATAAGGCACCTAGTCTATGAGAATCTATGCAGTCGACCGGAAAGGGAGAAACAGTTTCTGGGAATTTCAAAGCTCAACGCGCTACCACCAAACTCATGACTTCAATCTTTTGAAATAGAGACTTCTGAAGGGAGACTACCTACCAAAAAGACTAAGATAACTGGGATCTAGTACGCGAAACTTATTGCTCAGCTGCAGGAAAACACCAAGCAGAGGAAAAAGAGGAAATTGAGGCCTAGTGTGATGTTACTTCAGGAAAATGCACGCGTGAGTACAGATCAAGATGCGAAGCACGCTTTGAGGGAAACAAGTTTGAAGAAAAAAATTCCCTATGCCTACAGCTCAGATTTGGCCCAGTCTGATTTTTTTTTAATGTTCGCATTTGACAATAAATAAAAAAATGCTAGGGGAAAGATTTACCGATGAAGAAGATATGAAGGCCACCGTCGAGGCCCATTTCTACAGCAAAAGTGGAGATTTTTTATCAGACACCCCTCATAACTCGACGTAACCTTACACTATCATATTTAACATATTTAACCGAACTAAATAAAAGCATTATTCTGATTTATTAAAAGCTTTGTTGACGTAGGTATTACAAGCATCTGCAAAGCTTTTCGTGTATTCGATTTCATGGTATCGTCGTAAAACAAAGTCTTTAATAGAATTATGTTCTTATCTACGAAATATTATTTCCGTTGTTTGTTTTTTTTTCTTTCTTTTGTAAATTGGTAAAATCAAATTATTTTCAGAAGAATATCTGTAAGAGAGAAGCAAATTTGGTGTCCTGTATGGGGAGCAGCGATATATTAAAAAAATGTTAATTTGGTGTAGAACTTGAACAAAATGTTGACAGTAAGTTGACAATAAAAATATGAGTGCATTTAATATCGACTTATATACTATTTAAGTGGTGTCAGATAGAAAAAATTTCTAATCACAAAATGAAAAAAACTATTTTTTCTTTCACACTAAAAACTATGTATTAGTAAAGATTTTTTTTTAAATCAGTGATATGAGTCAAACCTCACATCTCATAATATTACAAACAGAAATGCAATATTTTACATCAATTCAAGAACACAAAAAAATCGCTGATATAAACATCAAGATTTAAAATTAGTTTTAAAAAAAGTAAAATACTCATTTTTTGTAGTCTCTTGTAAAGTTTTCACCTTTTTACAGTCGATATGTGTTTTATGAAATTTTTGTTTTTAACTCATAACTTACAAGGGTATCATTGTAGATTGATATGCGTATTCTACCCTTCTATGAGTACGTTGAAAAAAAACTATGATTCTAAAGTAATAAACTTACTTTCCGTTGTGTTGAATAAGTTACAAAGTTCGAGAAACTAATCCCATAAAAGCTTTCCACCAATACATCAAACACAAGGAGATCGTATTGGAGAGTGGTGCATGTCAGTCTAGGTTTTATTACTCAAACATAAACAGAATGGGAGGCAGGTACGAGTAGGTAAAGGTTACTCCAAGCTTAAATAAGATATTAGGGTGAACTTTATATTTTCGTTTGTTGGGAGGAGACACGCCACTGGTCGTATCGAGCTTTATATAATCCTAGGCGTCCACGTATAGATTGTATGTAGACGGACAACACTGAATAGATACACCGATAGAAGGGTGTTGTGATCATATCCGTTTGCATAAAGAAAGCTCATTTTTTTCCTTATTTCTGCTAAAATTGATAAAACATTTTCAAGTATTAAAATTCTTCCTTGTACACAATTCATTGGCCTGTCAGTGGCCTAATATTCGAAAGATTTTATATAAATTGGTGACAATTGTAATTTTCTTTCAGATCGACTTAGATCACACTTCTAGGTATTATCTGTTCGGTGACAGGCCTGCACCGAACATTATATGAATGCCTCGGATTCTTTGAACTTTCGGGTACTCGGAAATTCAGGAGCGCTTTCGGAAATAGATCGCTAGTTTTCCGTCTACACAAAAAGGATATGTTGTCATTATTTTGTAGCCGCGGGTCGTTCTCAATTTTCTAATTTAGGGATAATCAATTAAATGGGACAGGAATGAATGCATTAACCTCAAACACCACAAGCTGGCACCAGCCGTAATGTCATCAGTTGCCATTGGAAGTTCATTGTGCTTTCATATTAGTTTGATGCATATTTTCGGGTGCGAATGCGAAAAAGTTGAAATTCCGGCGTAAAGTAGATTATTAACAATACTTTTTTTCATCCAGATTCCATATGGGTTGTCTTTTTCTATGGAATTTTCTATAGTATTTTCCATCGAAAAAAAAACCATATAGGTTTAAAACCGGCCGCATATTTCGATTTATGCGAAAATGTCACCAAAATGCATGCTCGCTCATAAAAGTCTAAATTTTAGGTCATTTTCTAAAGAACTTCATTTTCCACAATGTACAATATAACGGAATCCGAAAAAGGTTTATAAGTAGACGATTTTACACGTGAGAACTTTTTTATTGGCCTGATTTTTTTCTTCTTTTTTCTATGCCTGTAAGCCTAGAAAAAATGCACTGTTAAGCCTAAGACGAAGATTTTTTCCACTAGCATTGTTTAATTAAACCGTCTATAATATTTCTAGGCATAAAATTTTAAAACCAAAAACACGTGATTTACATTACTTCGCTTTGCAACACCTTAATCGCATTTTATGCTACTGAAAATTCTCCTGCGTTGTTTATTTATTTACTTAATATTTATTTATTAATTTATTAACGCCCCGATAGGCTTTAACATATTTTAACATTTAAATAATTTTGTGTACAGAAAGAAAAAAAAGATTTATTTTAAGAAAAAAAACAACATCATACATAGTTGATATAGAATTGTAACATATTTATGATATGTATGTATGTAAAATTATGTACAAGTGCATGACAAAGAGAAGTTATAAAGGTAAAGGTTTTTAATTTGTAGATAATTTTTTTTTTAAATAAAAATAGTAATAGCCTGATCTATATGATACATAATATACAAGTATTTGGTGGGCTTTAAAAAAAATCTAACTTTAAGAATTAATTTAACTTTGAAAACTAAATAAATACTGGTATTTAAGTTAGTTGGTCAATATATTGATAAAAAAATAATTAAATGGACTAGGTAGGGTTCCTAAATGGATCAATTTATAATATTTTTTTTATTGAGATATATTTTTTTTGTAACTTAACCTTAGCTGTAAATTTATTATACGGTTTTGGATAACAAGCTCCCGTTAGTCAAGTTATATTAGTTTGTCTTATATTTTGTACAGTGTCTTATAGTTAATAAAAAAAAATGTTTTACCATCTGCAATAAAATCAAATGACGTTCCCCAAAATATTGTATGACAATTTTAAAGTACATAATAAAATTAGCTGTACAATAAATTGTACAACATTAATAATTTTAAATAAAATTAAGTACTTAGGAATAATAATAGACAAAAACCTAAACTGGAAAGATCAAAACAACCAAGCCGTTAACAAAATTAGTAAAATAATTTACATATTTTTAAGAATCCGAAACTTTTTCCCATTTGAAAAATTAACATCTGTCTACCACGCTACAGTAGAATCAAATCTCCAACACTCTGTAATCAGCTGGGGAGCAACATACAAAACTAATCTAATCCCTGCTGAAATTGTACAACGTTTTATTATAAAAATAACATTAAAGAAAACCAAGATATTTTCCAACAAACCTTATTTTTGAAGAATTTAAAATATTAAAATTTTATTATCTACTTCGAAAAAACATAATAATTCAAATAATAAAAAAAAAAACAAAATCATAGTTTCTTAACTGAAAGCCGAACACGCCAAAACCGCACATTCCCATCACAGAAATGTAACACCTCAAGGGCGCAACGTCATTATACATATCTTTGGAAATAATACTTCAACAGCCTACCGGAAATAATCAGAAAAATTGAAGACGACAAATTCCTAGTAAAAGCAATTAAGGAACTGTATAATGTAAAAAAAACAAAACGATGAAATTGTTTTCTAAATTTGTACTTATGTATTATATGTATATATGTATTTATTTTAAGTTCACACTTCCTTAAACCAAAATGATTACAGATTCAATATATACTTCTCATCATATAGCTCACTCCTCTTCTAAACACAAGCACACGCTTCTATAGAAGAGAATCATAAAAAAAATGTGAAAACAAATTTTATAATTATTGTTACGGCAAATATACTGTAAATTGGTTAAAAAATATATATTTTTTAATTAAAAAAAAATGACGTATTGGAAAAAAAAACTAGAATAGAATTTTTCGTTTTTGTTTTACCCTTTCTCGTTCTAAATAAAGCTAAAAAATATTATCAATGTTTTGCTCAAACCTTTGCAGTTAATACTATGCAGGTTTCAATATTTGAAAACGCTATTATCTAAGACAAGTCGTACGGCATCGGAAATCGAAATGTCTCCAACTTATTTCCTGCACGAGCTCATCATCCCTGCTTTCCGGAGGCAACCGCGACTTCTCTTCTCTTCATCTCCTTTCTTGAAATCGTTAGACGTATTAGTTACCTACATGCTTCAGTACCACCTTTCAGAAGGCGAATACAGCAAGCACCTGTTTTACTGTGAAAGTCATTAATAGTCAGCACTCAAAATGCGCCTAACGCCATTTTCTACATTTATAATGCAAGCAATACACTAATGATTTATATGTACTTTACGGATAGTTAGAAAAATATCTAACATTACCAATTAATAAAATTCTTGAACTGAATCCATGAAAAACATAAATGTCTAAAAGGGGTGCAGTTTGAAAAGAAGGCCTTTTTAAACGTTTTACCTAAATTTCCAGTATGTGTTTCATATAGAACTTAAAAGCTTATAGTTTAAGAACCTTTGTCATTGGAAACCTTAGATATTTTCCTAACTATCCGTATTGAATACATATAAATCATTTGTAGTATTGCTTGCGTTAGCAGACAACAGCGTATGTATTTTTGAGTGGTGGCCTTTAAGTAGCCAGTGGCACAAAATTACAAACAACAAAATAATTAAACATTTTAAGAAGTTGAAGTTGCAGTTTGACACATACTTAATGGTGGAGTCGCCACTCTAAATATTTGAAATACCAGTTCAAAAGAATTCCATGAAACTTGGAAGAATGATTAATTTATGAACGTTTGAAACACGAATACTGTTTTCAATGAAAAACATTGAACTTTATAAATTCATTCACTGTACGTCATCCGTATTAAAATATTTTTTTTTAAATTAAATTTACTAACCAATCATCAATTACTAACAAAAATATTTCGTTTATCTTGTGGGTGATAATAATTTACTGAAAAAAAACTCACAATATGACAGACAGCAACTCTTCTTAAAACAGAAACTATAGGGGTTTTTATAGACTTTCCATGCATGTCAAAACCTTAAGAATAATGGGTCGTGGATAACTTTTCATGTGTTTTCCCATTCATATTACGTTATATATATGTATAAAAATCAATTTAAGTTTGTTTGTTTATTTGTCCTCGATTTTCTCGAAAATTACTCAACCGGTTTCGCTGAAAACATCACAGTTTGTTCTTATTAGTGCCGGGAAGATTTAGAGAGCAGTTTGAATGAAATTCAATATATAAAACTGTTGCTATAACGTTTTAAAATTAGCATTCAAAACACTGAACCCGCCACGTTTTATTTAGGTTAGTCCATAGATATAACACCCTGGTTAGCCACAAATTGCATATTCAAAAGAATAAGGTTTTTTTGGGTAGAATATTTTCGAAATGGAAAATACGAGTAGGCACCTGCTTAAGAACTTTATGATTTAGATACATTTTTAAAAAATAAACGTTTGGAATGAAATAAAATATCCGAATGAAGGTTTATTTATTTGTAGATATTTTCGCTGTTAAATCAATTATTAATATTATACAAACAAAACGACAACAAAAACTTTGAAGAAACTCAATTAAAAACATTTTTATAGCCGAAGAATGAAAACGTGAAATCTTTGGTTCTTCTTTAGGCTGTCTGCAAAGTTAACCGTATCAAGCTGTAGTTAAGAGTAACTTTCAAATAAAAGCAAATAATGTAGGTACCGCGTGTATAAAAACTACTCTTAAATAATAATAATAATAATAATAATGGGAATAGGGTTGGCGTGTTCGTCGGAAGCTTCCCACATCGAACAAACAAATGTGCAAATGATTTTTTGTTGCCACAAATATTTTTTGCGATGCGGGAGAAATAGTGAAAGAGTCAAACACGTGGATAAAAACAAAACAAATACGGGAAAAGTTTTCTTGTTACTTGGATAACATGCAATTATTCAACTTTTTCTACATGTGTGCAAAACTATTTCTTTTCGTGGAGAAAAATGATTAATTAGTTATGGTCTCGCGTGTTCCTTTCAGGTTTATTGCCACTGCTTTTTTTAAGTTTGTGTCGGTAAACGATATGTTTTTATGTCATAGTCATTATCAATTTAAGTTCTGTTATTAAAAAAAATCAGTTACTTTGTCAATACTCAAAGAAATGAGTAATTAACTGATCGACCTTATTATGCTTCAATCGCAACTTCCTCAAAGAAAATGTTCTAAGAACTTAATTTTTTTTTTCTTTATTTCCTTTAAAGAAATTTTACGATGACAAGACAAAATGTCACGATACACTACTTTTGTTAGTTTGACTAATGGGTGCTTTTCTTTCAAAACCTTATTAATATAATTTTACAGTTTATGTATGGTACACAGACATCTATAAAAATAAAAAAAAACACATTTCTTATAACAATATAAAATCTTTAAAATATTTTTTTTCATAATAGTCGAACACACACTATTTCTACTTACATATATATATATATATATATATATATATATATATTAAAAATGAAACATAAATAAAAAAAAGAATCATTAAAATTAAGGAAACATTTCATAAAAAAATCTAATAAAAGTCTTCAATATATTCATTAACTGTTTATTTCAATACATTATTTTTTTAAATTTCAGCATACCTGCTACCACATAAAAACAACTAGGAATCATGTAGCCTAACGTTATTTGTCCACATTTCTTTGTATATTTCAGAATAATTACTTCTATATTAAAAATGAAAATATTTATATAATATATAGCGTTATTAATGTCCTTAGAAATATTTTTTTACCAAAAAAAGAAAGAATTTTAAGAATGTGATTTTTTAACTTCTTGTTGAAAGAATTTTGAGACTCTGATAAAAGTATAGAGTATCATGCCTTTGTTCGTACAAATTTTTATGAGCTAATAATTTAACCAATGAATTTTGCATTGATTGAACATGATTAATATTTGTTTTACAGGAAAGTTACCAAGCTGTAATTCCATACCTTATAACACAAATTCATTTATTTATAATAAACAAATCATTTGAAGTTTACAGATTGGAAGAAAGAATTTTAATTTATATAATCTACTAACAATTGCTCTTAGTCGTAAACAAACGTAATTTATTCATAAATTACATTTGTAGTATAAAAGTTGTTCAATAAACCAAAACAGTTTTAACTGAGAATGGACGAGAAAGGGAATAAATTTCATAAAAAAATCGGTTTATGGGTCCTTAGTTCCTGCTCGTATAGACCCGATAAGTCCTACCTACCTAAAAATGGTAATGATTCTTTACATCTGGGCTTTATTTCCCGTTCGGAATGTTCTTTGTTGCTTGTAGATTGTAGATTGAAGGGTTTTAAATATAACGAAATGCCGACCTGTCTGGCGAAAGCGAGTTTCTCCGCCAAATAAACGAAATAAAACCATGAGGATTTTGTTCACAGAAACCATTTGCTGAAGACAGGGCCTCACCGAATTTAATCTAGAAGGAACTGAAAATCAAAAAACATGCAAAAAGACTCCTCCAGCATTGCAGATGCGACATTTTATGTTTTTAATTACAGTAGTAGGAGGAAACAAATACAGCCATGTTGTCCGTAATGCTCATCTTCCTTTAAAAAGTAAGTCAAATACAGTATTACCGTATAGTTCTCATACCTATGTAAGACAGATTTTCTGTTTTATGATCGAATTCTCAAAATATCCGCTTAGAGCGCGTAAAGTACATTTCGTCGATGGCGCTTATTAGGCTTGGGGCAGCCCTGGTTGGGGCGGGTTGAGAATAATTTATTTAAATACGTAGGCCGGTTTCTAAATTTCAATTGTAACTTTGAATAAGCTTTATTCGCCTTCTTTATTTGAAAACTTTAAAAACTCAAATATTTGACTTACCCAGATTTAGTCAAAGATAATTTTATCTTGTTTAAATACATGTACAGTCTGACATTTAAAAGCAGACAAAAAATCTTTCAAAAGATTTTAAATGGCAACACCAAGATGAGACTTAGATGACAACATCGTGATATTGTTTTGCATATAAATTGGTTTGATTGCCAGAAAATCAGATTTTAAAAAAATATGTCAGAAGTCGTAATAATATAAGAGAATGTAAGAGACGATGTATGGATGTGAATGAACAAGAAGTGTATGCCAAGATCGAGTTGTTTGGAGGTCCGTCCTCTCTGCCTACCCCTGCGAGAAACGTCGTGATGGTAAGTTAGTTAGTTATTTTATTACAGTTTGACCCGCTTAATTCTTCAGACTGCTAAAGGAGGAACTAACGAACGAACGAACTACTTTTTAAATCAAATTTTACCTTTGGCGTAATTGAATAAATACTTGCCATCATGGCTACTTCCTTTATATCAAATGCATATGCATCTTTTTTATTTATCTACTAAAGCGACTATTTTTTTTAACAGCACTGTACTCATTTATAATTTAATCGAAACACTCATCTACACAATTCGGGGCGTCTCCAATGTGTATATTATTAGACGTATCTATGTTTCATTAAAGGCAGAGAAAATAATCATAAAATCAATCCTTAGACTACCTCTAATTACAGGCTGTAACTCAATATATCGCTAAAATAATCTTCCCTCATTTTTACACAAACAAACATAAATACTACGAAACACTCGCATTACTAGAAATACTAACAAAGATTTACTCCAAATTCATGTTACTCTTGGTCACTTTTGGTCAACGGAATTTTAGGGACTTTACGACAAGAATTTTCAAAATTCTTTCAGATAGCATAAAAAAATCTGATTCACAAAAAAATTTCAAACATATTGTAATTTTTTTTATTAAATGTGATGACAGGGCCTTTACCGGTGCACTCGCCCAAATTCTAATTTATTGATTTAACCAGTTACTGAACGTATTTATTATATGTGTATTTTGATAGGTATTATAAAAGAATATACAAAATTACTGCGTCAACACAGGCTAGCCTAGTGAGGCGGGTTATGTGAAATTTCAACTTATAACTACCCAATTCTATTCTTTACATATACTGTTATATATTATTTTCTATTTTTCTTTTTTATCTATCTTTGTAAACCACCGTATACTTTAGTATTCGTGTATTTTATTTATGTTTGCAAACTTAAGTACAGTAAACGTGTCCATAAATTAAAGAAATGCACCCGTAAATTGCTTAGCTAGGCTAGCCGGTTAGTACTTACCTAACGTCATTAAATAAAAAAAATCTGAAAATTCACGCATCGGTGCGCAAATGCGTCCACAGCCCGCAACACTGTAGATAACTAAAGTGTAAAAATAAATAAAAAATGTTAATATACTCGTATATTAAAAGCTTCTTACGCTTTTAAAGGTCATTTTATATATATTTTCCAGTCCTAAAATTCAATTTATAAATATTTTCCAGTCCTAAAAATTATAAGTATTTCAATAAATACCAAATCTTCTAATAAATGTAACATCAATAGAAAAGGAGCAACAAATAGCAACTGTAAAACTGTCATCTCTGTACTTAAATTTTCTAATAAAACTGTGTTCATCTGAAGCGACCAGCCAGGTAAGTATGTTTTTTCTGTATCTGTTTGTACATAATTAGTTAAGAAATATTTGTACAGCACCCTTGGGGTGATTTTTAACAAAAACGGGGCTATACAAATCATCCAATTATTATTATTATTATTATAAAAGATATGATAATATTATTATTCAATAAAAACATTCATGGAAATTCATATTATGCTGCCAAAGAATTTGCATAGCTAGGTACCTACCTACTGAGTATGGTTTGGAGTAGATAGCAGTGGCGTGTAGTACATAAAACCCAACAAGCTGTACCTACCATAAGAAATACTAATCAAATAAATAAATTAAGCCATAGTAGAAAAATACGCAAACTTCCAATCAAAATGTATTTTTTCATGAATTTGGTAAGGAACTTGCACGAAAACTTACTCAGTTGGCCACAACAATCAGCGAAAGATGATAATAAAATAGGCATTTTCAAATATTCAATAAAAAAATGCACTCAGTCTACCTTTGGTCATAGAGCAATGCACGCCACTGCTAGATAGGTACCTAAAACGCCAGTGAAAAATACTGAAACCAGCTCTTTACTCAGCTGTACAAATAGTTCAACAAATTGTTTAAATTAAAAATAAATCTGTACGGCTATGTATGTAGGTACTCACCAACTTTACAAACACTGGCTTGTGGCAGGTTGGAAATGTCGGCTGTTAGCGCAACGTACCAACCGGATATGGAACTGATAAAGCAAATAATATCGATTTCCTTTATTTCGCCTACCTCCATCGACATCCGACGCTGCCGTCAACTCCCTTCCCCCCTCCCCTTCTGGAAACCCAGTGCCTACTTGTGCCTCTATGCCTCTGTGGCAGTACCTACGGCGTACCATCGTTGCCCCTACCTAGAACTTCCAACCCCGCAAAACGGAGCTTTGAATAGCCGAACTAAATTTACGTAGGCACCTAAACCACGACAGTTAACGCTTACAGTTTGTTTTGGGCGAGTACCTACGTTTGAATGCATTAAGTACCTACTTACGGGTAATATTATTAGGTACTTGTTTAAGTACAGCTTGACATGATTACAGTTTGGCAATAAAAAGCAGAAATAATTTCGAGTTTAACAGTTCGTTTTAAAGAAACAAGGCAAAACTACATAATTCGATTATATTTGCGTTATTTAAATTTATTATTTAAATCTGTGATTGAGATTCATCTAATAATTGAGTTCTTTGATACAAACATTTCAGAAATACAGAAAATCGCCTCTCCATGTAATTATCTTCATTGCAAAGTGTTGAATAATAAAAACTTTAAATGTAAAATTGTCTTAGTACATGATGTGCAATCATTTCCTTTCGTAAAGTACAACTAATTTCTGAAGACCGAATGGTTGAAGTAAAAAATATTTGCCAGTTGTGTTTTTTTTTAACTTATTTTCCCGTGAGTCATCTTGGTGTTGTCATCTTTTAAAACCTTATAATCGATCACAGCGCCCTCAATTTTTCTATTTTATTAAATGTCAGAGTGTAACTCTGGCAACCTAAGGAAAAACTAATAAACAAACTGTTTTTTTATATATATATATATTTTTTAAGTATACAAATTCTGCATCAAATTAGCAACACCACCGGCTGCAAAGTCATTCATGTCACGATGAAGCTCATAAGTTAAGAATCGACGATACCTGTTTTACCGGTTCAACTAACTAACTAACTAACTAACCAACACGCCGTTTCCCCGCAGGGGTAGGCAGAGAGGACGGACCGCCAAACAACTCGATCTTGGCATACACTTCTTGCTTCATTCACTTTCATACAACGTCTCATACATTCTCTTCTGTTATTCCGACATCTGACATGGCCCGACTCATGTATTTGATTCACTTGATCGTGCCACGTCTTCCTTGGACGGAATGTGAATGGAAGAAGAAGCCGGGGACGCCCGAGGAAGACATGGCACGATCAAGTGAATCAAATACTCGAGTCGGGCCATGTCAGAAATCGGAATAACAGAAGAGAATGTATGAGGCGTTGTATGAATGTGAATGAAGCAAGAAGTGTATGCCAAGATCGAGTTGTTTGGCGGTCCGTCCTCTCTGCCTACCCCTGCGGGGAAACGGCGTGATGGTTAGTTAGTTAGTAAACACGTAACAAAATGTTGCGATCTAACACTGTAATCATGGAACTATTCAGCTACTATATATTATAATAATTAGAGCATTCATAGCTTCATTAGAGCTATAATGTTTTAGTAAAATTCATAATTATTACGTTTCGTATTGCGAAACTAAAATTGCATTATTTGATTTGTCATAAGGGACGTAAGGTACCTAACTAAATAAAAACTGCAACGTTTTTGCCTTGAAGCTTGCAGGTAAAAATTTACTTTATTTGTGGTTTTTGACATTGCATAGCTTTACTTTAGTCGTATGCAGTAACAGAAACCGCAGTTTATTCTAATTTTTTGCTAGTGAACGAATTGCTATAAAGAGATTGGATGTATTTTTTATTTAGTTGTTGGGTAAGAAGGTACTGCTTGTATTTAATAAAACTGATTTAGACATGTAAGAATTCCTTCATACACATGCTAATGTTTTATTCAATAAACTTTATAATATTGTGAAGGAATTTAGGTATATAATCAAGAAATAATAAAATATGTCAGCGACTTGGTGGTGTCGGTGATAAACAACATTACGGGAAAAATGCCATTATTCCCTAGCCATTGCACCGCGTGCCTCAGAATCAAGTTTTGTATTTCCCGGTAGAGGTAAGCAGGTACCTGTATTATCGACATTGTCGCCCTAGTACCGAACACGTCCGCATCGCTGTCCGTCGCTGTATGGCTTTTGCCTGGCGTCGCCTTCGCAATTGGACGCGGTCTGTGATAGTGATAAGCGTAGTTTTAAATTATAAGTATGTATGTTTGTTAGTAATGTATTTTTGTACATTCTCATGGTGTTGACAAGTACCAATTTTATCGAGGTAAATAAGTTTCATCCGAATAATTTTTTTGTGAATTAGTGCGTTTAAAAAAATCGATATTTGGCGTCTGTCCGCCATGAGGCTGTCTTGATAGGTTATGTTACCGACACGGCAGAGTTCAAGTAACGGTGCACTACATATTAAATGAATCCTCGTCTAATTTATAAGGACAGACGATGTGATCTGGTTATACAGGTTTCTAGCGTCGATATGTCGATCGCTCCGGCCAAGTGTAATGTTCGGTCCCGGTTCGCCGCTGTTGGATGTCACCGCAGAGCGAATATCGTCAGAAGTACGATAGTATTTGTTTTTATTTGTTTATTTTCACTTGCGATTGAGTTTGCTGACTTTTGTATCCCTTTAGCACCCACCAAACAATCTGTCCCGAGCAATTCCCGCCCAAACTAAAATGTTGACATTTCCCAAAGTTTAATACAAGGCGTGTTTTCCAGCTTCCCCTGCCTGCTGCAATAGATAGAGCCTGTATACTCCTTTAAGCTGCCAACATTCCACGCGACACAAGCGACATCACCTCCTTCAGCATGGACGTGGAACCCAAACCCTCTCTCCACGAGGAGGACTCCAAAGTTACCCTCACCATTAGACTTATTATGCAAGGAAAGGTAAGCTCCGCCGCCTCCACCTTACTTAATCTTACACTAACCTTCTAGTTTCTATATCTCTAACCTCTACCCTCTTATCTGCAAGCACTCCGTAGTTCCTTCCACCGAACACTAACAAACTTTAGTTAAGTGTCCAAGGAATGCTTAGAATCAAATCAAAGGGGGTAAAACTATTCATCTTTTGTTTGTTTTAATTTCATGGAATGTGATTATATTTATTTGATGTCGTAGCCATTAGTCATTTTTTATATAATATCATTTTACCAACATTCTGTAAACTGTGATACTTGTTCAAAATTAACACTTCATAAAATGCGAGTTTATAGTATTATTACACTTTGATAAGGTGAATTAAATAATCACACTCGTATCAAACTGAGCCATGTGGACAATGCATTAAAACTATGTTTTAATAATTTCACTCCAATTACAATTGTTTTGTCGATAGATAACACTTTGCTAATGCCATTACAACAAATAAAGCCCCTTTACAACTTTTATCTCAACCTTCCAAAAATTATAGTAATTGTGAAGTCTTTCTAGTTTGTTCGTATCTAGGAAGAATGAAGTGTGTATGAAGAATGATCTAATGATGAATGTAAGTAAGTCTAAGGTCATGGTGTTTAAGAGAGAGAGTACGAAAACAGTGTGCAATATAGTGGTGAATGATGAATACTTGGAGCAGATTGGTGAGTTTGTATATTTGGGAAGTAGGTTTACAAGAGATGGAAAGACCGATAGAGATATTGAAAGAAGGGGTTGAATGCAGGAAACTTCATTAACGGAGGACCGAATGCGGTTAGCGCTAACAAAAATGTATCTAAAGAAGTGAAGCTAGCAGTCTGCAATGGAGTGCTGAACGAACCCTGATATAAGGCAGTGCGGCATGGAACTGGCAGAAGAAGGATGAAAGTAGAATGAATGCTCTAGAAATGAGATCTCTGCGGAATGTGTGGGATAACTATATATAATCATGTGAAAATGTTGAGATTCACAAAGAATGCAAGGCTGATGCAAGCGTAATGAGTAAGATTAAGAAAGGGACCCTCAGATGGTTTGGGCATGAAAATGAATGAACGAAAAAGGAGTGTTAGGAGAATATATGATGTGAATGTAAGAAGTCAGGGACACCCTAGGAAGACATGGCACGATTGAGTGAATAAGATACTTGAGTCGGGCCATGTCATAAGTCAGAATAACAGAAGAGAATGTATGAGATAATGTATGAATGCGAATGAAGCAATAAGTGTATGCCAAGATGGAGTTGTTTGGCGGTCCGTCCTCTCCGCACTCTTGCGGGGAAACAGCATGATGGTTAGTTAGTTTTAATAAACTGCATCTTCAAATCACAAGAGACATGGATAATATTATAGTCTGTTATGTTGTTCTAGTGCAGGATTTATATCTTATATAATTTAAAGGCTCTTGCAATTTTTAAATATTGTTTAATATCGCCGCAAAATCATTTTAATAAAATGAGAATGCGTTTATTTGCGTGAAGTGTCAAACATTGTATTGTCTCATTTTGCATTGAAAAAAGTATTTGTGCTTATGATACGCAATCCACACATTGAAAAAAAAACTGTATTTCAAAGTAAATACACTTAATTTTTTATTTGATTTTCATGCATTATTCAATACATAGTTCATTCAAAATTATAATTGCTGTATTTAGAGTTTTTTTAACCTTTAAATGCTCATAATATAACTTCAAATCACGATTCAGTGGCATAGCACGAACCCTTTCAATTGTAGAAACATTTTTTGGTGGTTTCTTGTTTTCCTGTAGGTTTTTGGCTCACAAAAAGGGCCCCAAACTCACTGTGCCCATGCTACATGGCTACCACGCATTCCCATTTTTTTATTTAAATGATTTTGCGGCAATATTAAACAATATTTAAAAATTGCCAGAGGCTTTAAATTATATAAAATATAAATCCTGCGCTAGAAAAAAATATAACAGACTATAATATTTTCCACGTCTCTTGTGATTTGAAGATGCAGTTTATCAAAACTAACTATTACTCTGTTTCTCTGCAGGGGTAGGGAGAGGACGGACCATTAAACAACTCGATCTTGGCATACACTTCTTGCTTCATTCACATTCATACATTCTCTTCTGTTATTCTGACTTCTGACATGGTCCGACTCAAGTATTTTATTCACTCGATCGTGCCATGTCTTCCAAGGGTGTCCTTGACTTCTTTCATTCACGTCGTTTATTCTCCTTACACTCCTTTCTTCGTCCATTCGCTCTATATGCCCAAACCATCTAAGTGTCCCTTACTCAATCTTACTCATTATCTTACATCAGCCTTTTCACACAATCATACATGGTTTTCCCGTTATTGGAGCTAAGAATTTTGCTGCCCTGTCACAGGTCGCACAATTTAAAATTTCGCTCATAGCTTATGAGATTAAATATTTGTACACACCATTTGAAAAATCATAGTTTCGACGTATTTAGTGTGATTTTATCCTTATCAGTTTATTAGGTCCAATCACTCACACAGAATAATCTTTTATATTCCATACCAAGGTGCAGAAGTGACCAAGTAATAAAATAACTTTTTATTACTTGCAACCTTTGGAACGCCGAGCTTCCGTGATCTATACTTAAGTAGTGTCCCGAGGGTAAATTTGCACGCCTGGGGGTCTAATTTCGTAATAACCTGTTTTGTAAATTCTTCTGTCTTACCAGATTATTTGTTTATATATTTATCATTAGTAGTTTCTCCAGAATAACTACTTATATTCTGAAAAATGTTTTTTTCAACACAACCAATCGGATACGCCGGCATTCAACGGATACAAATTTTGTGTATCCAATGGGCAATTTCGGTACACTGAAAGTTAATGTAATATCGAAAACTGGTTACTTTTTTTTTTTTTTTTACATGAATATCGCTGCTCCCAACCGTCTGGAGCCAGTGAGACTATGGCATCCCCAATTGGGGAATGTTGTGAGGCTGAAGGTATTGGGGAAGGGAAGAGGAAGGTGGGGAAATACTTGGCTATTCAGATCTGGTCACCAAACACGGCTAAAAGCCATTTCAAGCAACGTTTCAATTCTGAATGGTGGTCTTTCACCAGGGCAATACTGAGAGTATTTTCCACTCGGGAACGTGCCCAAATATACTATATATTATTTTTATATTCATTAATTGTGAAACAGCACAAATTAATTAAATAAAATTTACTTGCCCACGCCGTAATTTGAACCTGCGACCTTCGGATTCGTAGTCGAGAGCCTTACCCCTCAACCATGGAGGCCGTCACCACGTTATGTCACAGTTACTGTACGTTCAATAATACTTTGAAAGCATCCGTTAATGTGTTCAGCTATAAAACACTCCATGCTAGAGTAATGATTATTTTTGTAACTTGTTTTCTACATACGTTTCCAACTCGACGTGAAGCCATAAAGTTGAAGTTGTTACGTATTAATACCGGCCGCCCTTTTGAATCCAAGGCTACCTCTCTCTACCCATTATAATATTTACTTATAGAGTGTTATTCATAAATTTTGTTTGGAATTATTTGATTATAATTCCCGGTTGGCATGTCATTCTCCAATATAAAGTTCATTGTAATTGTGCTATCACTAATCAATAATATTATAATACAATACATACAAGGTTAAACAATGCCAGTCAACACAGATTATATTCACATTATTCTTTATTTGTTACTGAAAGGGTAACATTCTTATTCTGAACCCTTGACCCGGTTCAATTTCCTATCTTATGTCTGATAATTTGATTCATCTTTAAAGCTTTATTTATTTTTTAATATTTAAGCCAGGTCTTTTGAGCTGAACAGGCAAAATATATTTTTTGACTAGAATCAAATTTATTTACCTGTATAATTTTTTCACCACTAAAAACATCTTTATGTTTGAAACTTTGCACTGTGGTTTGTACCCTCATCGCTATTCGATTATGTTAAAGAATGTTTCATTAATTGTACTTTTTTTTAATTTGGAGATGTTTGAGTAGGCATTTTAGTATTTGAAAATTGGCCTGCTTCAAATTCCCTATTAAAATTAGTCGGTTAAAACTTGTTAGTATTAAAGTAAATGCCAGCGGTTTGCGAGTATAAATAACCTTTTAAAATAATCAATGCTGCCTGTTTAAAAATAGTGGAGGCAATAAATTACTACAATCCGCCTATTTTATTTTCTCGTGAGCTCCCTTGAGGTGATTCTTTCACGAAAATGGCGCTATATCACAGAGCTAATAATGCATTGAGATGCTTTAATATGCAAGGGGAAGAAACCAAAATAAGGGGGGTGAGCTGGGTGTGCCGCCGATTTAAGTAAAATGCCGACTAAGTAAAAAGGTTCGGGTTTACAAAAACCGAATATTTTGTTATTGTATTAAGTTTTACCCCCATTCATAAATGTTTTGTAATTTGCTTACCGCAGTCAAAATCATGCAAAACAAATGTGGACGGCATTGAACTAAGCTGCGTGACCTTTGCCTCCAACCGTTGAAATCATACTCAGGGCAAGTCTATCAATTCTGATGTCAGTGCGCTATACAAATCATCGATTTATTATTCTTAAAAATAACGCAATACTTTTTTATTCAACAACAACCTATGTATTATTCATGATGAGTGTAGGTTTGTTTTGTAGCCTGATGCACTATTGAGATTTATATTTCACACTGGAAAATGAATCTATCGTAAGTCCACATGGCACAAAATCCTGTAAAATCGGCACATGCAAGCCGTGCATTATTTATTTCCCAGTCGTATAGTGCGATGGAGCGTGGATCTCATTAGTGCCTGAAGTGCATTCATAGGGGTGCAGCGCATATCGAGTTTCTTGCTTCACTATACGGAGGGAATTCTGATATACCCACATCGAGTTAGGTTATCCCAGCCTTGTACTACATGTACATTATTTATATTGTATAGCACTGCTTATTGGTAATAAGGTATTTAGTTACTTTGCTGCCTTTTATCTACCTTTTTTTAAAAATTTAATAGAAAAGGGCAAACATATTGCATAAATATTAATTTTATCTTTGTTTGCATATTCATTCATTTTGAATTTCTATTGAGGGAGTCGAACTGTAAAATAACCCAGTTAAGTGTATTGTTATCAATTAATTTAATCAGTAAATTTTGTTTAGCAGTGACAGTATTATTAACAAGGCGTAATAGCTAGTTTAATGTGTAAAACCCCGACCACTAAGTACTTCTATCGTATCGCGTCTGCTTAGAATTAATATTGAATTATGTCAAAATGAAATAAATCTGGTCATTCGTATTATTGACATACCAAATCTAATCAATATGTTGATAACATTATTTTATGACAGAACCAATACCAATAATTATTATTGGCGGGTGAACAACCTGCAAAAACAGCTTCTATCAATATTTTACTAAGGTGAGCAGAGTTCAATTTGGAGAACTTCTAAAGGTGAGAATGCAATGAACCATGGGTCTTGAAGACGCACAGACCGTAGGAAGGAGGAACTTAACCAGCAGGTCATACCTCAGTCTAGCTGTTCACCATCAAAATGAGTCATAAAAATGACCTGTTTTCCTGCTGTAAATGTCGACTGTGTATGCTAGACATGTCTCCTGACTGCGCTTGTGTCATATGGATCAGTTATGCTAGTTCCTTAGACAGTTTTGCTTTAAAATACCTGGAAAACAAACATGGGATTTCAAGAATCCAGATGGATTGTCTGTTACTCTAGAATCAACCGTTGACCGGTCAATGGCTGAGTTAGCATTGTGTCTGATTCCCACCCAGGCGTTGTGAGTTCAGTTCCTCAACTGGTTAAGTCTTCCATCACGACACAAGCAACAACTTCCGCTTACTGTAATGGTAGTAGGAGATTTAAAAATATTGTCAGGTTATTCGTAACCCGGGAATGTTCTCTTTCTTTAAAAAAATATATATGTATATCAAGGTCAGGGTCAGAATGGAAGGCGTTTGTTGACAAGATCCTTCTGTGTTGAAAAAGACAATATTTTCTTTTAGATCCTTTTTGGCCTTAATCAGGCACTTTGGGGTATTTGAAACATTGAATTATATATTTATATTACGTAGTTCTTATCCAAGTTAAAACTAAGCATTTTCTATTTCAAAGCGCTTCTGGCCATTGTTGTTTCTCTGCCCTTAAGACATAATTATATGACGTTTTAAAGTTCTGGAAAAGGATTGAGCAGCTTATTGCCACACAAATAAAGTGGCGGTGGCACATGCACAAGTTTATTTAGAGTTGAGTTGTTTGTAGTGGCCCTTGTCTTTCCAATCTAAATTGCATTGTCCACCTGAAATTGTGGATATTTATCACCTTCCAAATTGACTTGCCGGTAGTGATCTTATCATGTCCTGAGTATATATAAAAGCATCCGAGCTGGCTGCCTGCCAACACGGAATGAAATTGGCCTATGTCCAGTCATCAGACACTTAGTGTATGTATCAAGTCGCCGGCACCCAATGATTTCTATTGATTTTCTAATGGCAACAACACTTAATCGGAAAACATCAGCTCAAATGTCTTATACAAGAATACAGGTCGATTAAATAAACTGTTACATTGGCATTTAGGTGATTGTTGTCTTTTTTTTATGATTTTATGCTTGGGAATTGACAACACATTTGTTTTGAATTATTTTATTCTGCTTTCATCTTCCTTAAGAAATGCAATGTTTAGTGATGTTCATCAAATGGATCCTGTCTACAAACTCCCGATGCAAAGTCAAATGGGTATAACATTATGTAATGATTTCTATCACACATAAATTTTAAGTTTTCATTTCTATGAAAGTGACTTGTCATTAGAGGAGAGATATGAATAAAGTATTTCATTTTGTGATTTAATTTTTACAGGTTTAGTGTTTAAGGTAAAGCTATCAGTGAGATCACCATTTCGATTAATCTATACTACGAATTGGTTTAGATTATGAAAACCAATAAATATGTTATGGATAAATTGAACCTTTTCCTAGAAATTACCTTGTTAAGAATTAAAATAAAATTGTTGAATCACATTGTAAAAAAATATAAGCGCTAACTGCTAAATAATATTTTTTTTTTCATTAGAAAATTATGGACGCACATAAGAAACAAGTTTTAAAAAATACTGCTTTATAGCTAAGATTATTTGTGAAAGATTCCCTTGATTATATTTTTTCTTTCAAAATTCTTCACAAAATAAATAAAAACCGTTTTTTGCACTTACAACAAAATTTCTAGACTCCACTTGCAAAGAGAATTTTATGCCATTACCCGTATTCGCGGTGACATAAGATACACAGCTTGTAGTAGTATTTTTAGCTTGTATGTCCCTCTTAAGAATAAAATAAAAATATTTTTATGTTTTAAAATACCAATATATTCATAATGCAATGTTTATTAAAAAAAATTATTAGCAAGACTTAAACAACAATTTAATGATCAATTCAACAGAACTGTGATTCAAAAAAACTTTGATAATTTTATTCATCCATTAAAGTTGTGTTATCCTGATGCTACTGATCCTGATGTTACATATATATTTCATTATAATGAATAAAGATATTCAGTAAGGTATTTTAACTAGTTTTTTTTATTGTTGAAAAAAATTATGATAACAACTGTATTTTTATGTCTGTGAATAAATTTTCTATAACGATTTAAAATATGCCATTTTTGGTTTACTACCGAAACGACATGTTCATTGTTGTTCGTGAATATGGTGTTGTTGACATCACGCTGACCAACGTCGGTGACGGCCGTCTTAAGGTAAACGGCCACAGGTCAGCATCAAACGGATTTTAGAATTCTTTGTAGAGTAAGTTATACAAGTGTGTCTACCGATCCACAGCGGACGGACCGCATGTATCGGACTGTCTGTAAGGCCGATGCAAATTCTCTGAGAGGCAACTATTCCGATGACATACGAATTGCCGATCCAGTGGACGCACCCACGCGCTCGGCTGTCATTTGTGTTCGGCAGTTGTCTACCCGAGATCGTGGACATCGCACGTCTAATTACCATTGTGCAAGACTATGAAGAGTTGTATAGTTGTACAGTTATACAGTTATACAGTTCTTATAAGTTGTGCAGTTATACAGTTCTTATAAGTTGTGCAGTTATACAGTTCTTATAAGTTGTATAGTAGTACAGTTCTTATGAGTTGTATAATTGTACAAGTTGTTCACCACTTTACATTTTGGCTCAAACACACAGTTCGTCCACTCGCTACGAAAATCCGCATGCTAATGTTGAAAATTCGATTGCAAATTGCCATTGCGTTGGCTATCCGAATACAGGGGATGTACCACCACGTACCACGCTAAATAAATCCTTTAGATGCATTCCGTCCCGTGCGGACCTGTGGTTGCTTACCTTTGCCAGCCAGTGGCGTTATCTACATCATAATGACGTTGTAGTCAGTTAGAACCGTTTCGGAATGTATAGTTTTAGATCGTTTTTAAAATGAATGAAAGTTACATATTTTTAACGGTATCCATAGTTTGTGAAAATACCCAATTTCTCCGAATTAATTTTTCATTAAAGTATTAAAAAATATCTTTAGCTTTTTAAAACAGTTGATTAAATCTTTTTGACTCGAGTACCAATATCATAAGTACATCAAATATAATAATGATTTTTTCATGTATACTCTATGGGATGTGTGCAATAAGCTCCCCACATTCCGGAATAAAGAATTTATTATAATAATATTATCATTGAAAATAAGCGTTGCTACCATGTCTGCTTTTGATGCACATATATTGTTATTGATGATTGTGCAAATGGCTCTACAGCTGTGGTAATGAATATTTATAAGTAAGCGCATTAAAAACATGATAAATAAATTAATGAAAACTTCAAAATCTGCCGCAGATTTATATTCTTAACTTTTAGCCAAACAGCTGGCAAATTTAAAGATGTTCACAATTTGATCAAAAGCTAAAATTGTCCGAGAATCAGTGTTCAATGAGGACCGTTCAAATGTCAAAAATTCTAAATCACGCTAGATACTTAACCCTTCCTTGCCAATTGATTTGACATGTCTCTAATTATGTCAATATCTCTCTAAATATACTAAACACAGAGTTCATGTTTTGGGTGTTCCCCAGCAATACATTTATGTATTGGAAATATAATTAAAATTTACAAGTATATCGAAAGAAATGCAAAAAAAGTTTTGTACAAAAATTGGGGAATAAAATTGATATTATATATGTATGGCTGCGTGCATTGATAGTTTGCCTAGTGGTGCGGTAGTGAGTGAGAGGGGCATAGAGTTTCGCTAATCGCAAGTAATAAATGTATTCATTTTTGTTCAATCCAAAAAATTACTAAATTCTTAATGTGTACCCTGTGCACTGAGTACACATCACCGGAACACAAAGGACCTTTTAGCACGGGAAGGGTTAAATGTGATGAACTTTGAAACAGGTCAAACCTTGGTAATATGTAGTTGTGTTTTTACATAAATTTTAAGGAAATGAACCTTTTAATAACAGTTGTAATTGTGCAACATTATCCCAATACCTGTAGGATACTCCCTAGTTCCCTGGTGCATCCCGTATTAAAGGATCGGGTGCACTGACTGACTTGTGTAACGACTCTAGAATATCCACACCGGCTGCCAGCACATATTTGATTAGGATTTGTACGAAGCCAGGCACCCGAGCTTGATATACTCAAACATCACTCAAGCACACTCACATCACTTTCGCTCCAGGGTGGAATGCTGCAAACAAATAATATATCTCAGGGCATTTGTCTTCTTACTCATCATTATTTTGTTAATAAGAAGTATGAGTAAGTAAAAATGCAAGCGATTAAACTTGACTACCAAGTCTGTACCACATGGTAATTAATACTTTCTCAATCATTTAGCTTTTATTGATTGAGTTTGTTTTTTTTTTTTAAATTCTTTCTGCATTCTTCATTAGAACACAGATTTTTTGATACTGTTGTAATGCATTACCTCACTTGAGCTATAGAAGCCAACTGAACCAGAACAGGAATGAGCTTACAGGATTCTAAAATAATTAGTTCATTAATAAATACTATTTTCATATCTATGATGATTTTTATTTATTTATTAATTAATTTTTTGATACACACATTCACATAAACAAGGTACAATGGTTATAAACATAAAATTTACACTAAATTATAAATACATCTGAACAACCTGCGTGTAATATCGATGATACAAAATGGTTATAAAAACCAGCCTGTTAACATAATGCCCTTGGAAACTAAACCTTTAAAAACAAAAATATTGTGCCATGGGTGGTTGCTGCTCGCTCAGACCTGTAAATACAGGTTAAAATTAAATTCACAGTTAATTAATATTAAGTTATTTCTCTTAAGTGCCCCGGATACGATCAATATCAATGATTCCGTCAAGTTACATCATGCGATTGACAATTGCCAATTGAATGTTTACGGAGGCAGTTGAAGTGTTTGACAATTGCGACTTCCCATTGATTCGAGAACGATAGGTATTTTGATTGACCGCATAGACGAGCACCATTGGTCGTTTGTTCAAATGCTCTGTCTATCGAGCCCTTTGGAACTCAGTTTCGTGGCTGAATGAGATTTTATTTTATTTATAATTTTATTATGTTGCGACTATCTAGAGCTATGAAAAGTAAAATCAAAAGATTATCACTATTCGTTACTGTATGTATTGTTTTTGCAGATGTCTCCAAAGCAACTGGGGTAAAAATATTGACGCATTGATTGACATTCCATCAATCGTATTTTAATGCACATTGACAATTAACATTGGTCGTCTCCGGGCAACTCTAGCCTCGAAACAGGGTTATGTTGGTACCTGTAAAATGTTTGAGACCCATTAAGTTTTATCACATAGCTTGAGTTTAATGAGAAAAAATAGTTTTATTTTTAAAGTAACGGTTATTTACTTGCCTTTTCAGTCAACATTATTTTGTCGTTCACGGAGTTTAACCCTGCCATAACTTACACACCACACTCACACTATCACCAAAGATATAATGCGTAACATATAGCAGAACGGACGATGCAACAGGAATAAAAACGCATGATGTATTGCCACTATTTATAGACAGTCTCACGGAGTGGAGAAACCTTATTGTTTTTTGTAGACTGGTTATTTCAGGCGGTCGTGTTGAATTGCTCCCGGTAATGACTTGTCTTTTTTGCTCTCGACTAAACTGCTGCACTTTTATTTTGTTTTGAATTACATGCAGTTTGCTGCACACTTGTCACATTAGTTCAACAAATTTGTACACCATTGGTAAATTTGTTGTAATTTTCAATTCTGTTTTACGCATTTAGCATTTATGGCTCTAGCCGGTTGAGTGTAACTTTTATGTCGCTAAAATACTTGAATAGAATTAGAATTGATAATTTTCCAATAATAATTATTGTTTTTATGATCTAATAATGGCATTACGTTTTCAGTTTATTTTGATAATTATGTAGGGATTTTTGATTGTTTTTCTGAACTGTGTCAATCTGTATTTTAATAATCTTGTGTATTTTTTATAGGAAGTCGGAAGCATAATTGGAAAGAAAGGAGAGATCGTGAAACGATTCAGAGAAGAAGTAAGTGCACATTCTATAAACAGCAGTATAACTCAAATGATTTCATTTTACAATATCATATAGGTAAATATGTGTTATCTATTTAGGTGTCACACTTGAAAAAACATGGCATCTTAAATGAATTTTGTTTTTGCTTCGTTCATAATAATATTTTAATCTCGAAATCCACAACATGTGGCTTGAAAACACTTGTGTGTAATTTTTCGTGAATCTTTGAACTGAACTGTTTCTTTACATCATGTTCCAAAAAATCTACATAAAGTTGTATGTTTTATAAATCAATCTGTTCATTAAAATTGAACCATTTGTACCCTATGATGATAAAATAGTACAGAGGGTGGGCATCAAGAGAAATAATGACTGCTGTTTGCCTGAATTTTAGCAAACCATTTTTCCCATTTTGGGCAACTTGCGTAGCGGTTGATATTTTCTCCAGATGAGGCTGTCTTATGATACATAGATTATGAGATCTGAGGGTTTCCATAAAAATATTCTACAAAACATTCTAGGTACTTTTCATGTTTTTCAGCACGTTTGGTAATTGATTTGTTTGCCTTTTCGCAGTCTGGAGCAAAGATCAACATATCTGATGGTTCATGCCCTGAGAGAATTGTGACTGTTACCGGACCCACCAATGCCATATTCAAAGCATTTACACTTATCTGCAAGAAATTCGAGGAAGTAAGTACATACAATGCAAAACTGTTATTATTACAGAGTCTCCGCACTTTGGTTGTCTCAACTTAGTGATCGCCCTATGGGTGCTCCCGCTTTGTGATAAATAAACCATAATGCGTGCAGTACAGAGAGGTTTAAAAGCTGTACATGACCAAACAAAACAGAATGTCTTATAAATTCTTTGTCTTTACCGTATTAGATTTTAATTAGTTTCGTCTTTACTTTGGCCATGCACACAGCTCTACAGTCTCTATGGATTCCATGTCCCAGCTTAACTAGTCATGTGGATAGTGCATATTCACGAGTGAAATGACAGTCTTTCAAAGAATCTCATAAAGAAAGTATTTTATCATTTGTTAGTTGAATAAAACTTTTGTTTCATTTATAGTATCTGTACCCCTCGGTAGCGCTTGAGTTGAAGTGCATATTTAAAATAAAATAAATTAACTATATAAATAGCAACATAATGTTGCACTGCATATTTGGTAACACGACAATTACCCCCGGGACAATAACACCCCAAAGGTTAGGTTGTTTGTTTGTTGTGTCAAGGAAATATATTTTTATGTGTGGGTTTTTATCATCATCCCAGAACTGTAGATTTCGTTATTTTCAGATTCATATTTCATTCAAACCTTACCGTTTTACCGTTACTCCACACTGGAGGCCCTGGGGGAATAATTTCCTTCAAGACCTATATCATCTTTGGGGATTCTGTGTGGAGGGTCTGTTAGAGGACAGGAAAGAGTGAACCTGGGTCTTGAAGAGACCCATGTTGTAGGAGGAAGGAAACACAGGCCAGCGGATCATTCCACAGCCGAGTTGTTGATCACAAGAACGAGTCGTAGAAGCAACCTGTTTGTTCTCATGTGACAAATATCAAACGTGTGCAAATGTTGGGCTCCCGTTTGCCGTGTTTCCTGACTATGCGCTGGTTCTGAAGGGATCAATGATCCTAGTTCCTAAGAGTATCTTCCATTAAAATACCGGTAGAACAAGGACAGCATTCCCAGCTGTCATCTGTGCTCCAAAGATTGCAATTTGTTTATTAAAATAGGCAAATCTATCAAAACGGATAGCCCGTTTCTGCACAGGGTCAAGGGGTTTTTTTTTTCAGATTATTATTATTATCTAGTTGATTTAATTGTATTTCCTTGTATCTTTCCAACGGTAGTGTAATTTAAATATATGTATATATATATATTCAATCCTTGATGTATGGCTAATCTCTCGTTGTGTCTCCAGTGGTGTTCGCAGTTCGGCGAGCTTGGTGGTGGGGCCGGCGGGGGTTCCGGACACCCGCGGCCACCTATCACTCTGCGCCTCATCGTGCCGGCCAGCCAGTGCGGGTCTCTCATCGGCAAGGGGGGCTCCAAGATCAAGGAGATCAGGGACGTCACCGGGGCCAATATACAGGTACGTCAACATTTGATTATACAATATACACTGTACTATGTACCAAATTTGGAGTGTTTCAACAGTATATGTGTTATAATTGACAGCTGATCACAATTTGATCAAATGCTGAACAGGCCCTAGAATCAGCATATAACGGGAACTATTAAGACGACAATTGTTTGATTTTATGATCATTAAATGTGTTGGAACACACCAAACTTAGCATTCCAGATGTAGATGATGCTATGTATTAGATTTTACAAGTTCTGTCCCAGGCTTGCAGGTTAGAAACAGGCGAAGTACGACTATATTATTTAAATCAAAATATGTGAAATTTTTCCTTCATTCTGTAGTGCAATATCCTCTCAGTACCAGCTTGCTGACAGGTTACTATTCAAAATCAAAACATTGTTTGAAATGGCTCTATCTATGTTTGGTATCTAGAACTGAATAGCCAGGTGTCCCACCTTCCTTACTCATTTCCCTTCTGTCTTCCAACATTCTACAAAAATCACATTTCACTGGCTCCGGGCACTTGTTTAATTTTAATAGCCCACTGTTTTCGCTTTGTATATTTGTAGAAATTATTTTTACCCCAATATGAATAGGGTAACTAGACAATTTGGCACTGTGATAAATCGCCACACTTGAAAAGTGATATAAAATCATGAAAAATGATGAAAAGAAGAATAGGTTAGGCTTTTAGGCAAAAAAAAAAATTCTTCATTCTTTTAATGACTTTATATCCACTTTACAAAGGTGAGCTGATTTATCACTGCTCTGAATTGTCATGGAACTGCTGAAAAGATAACCCAGAATTTTAAGTGCCTTTTGATGCATGAGTTTGGTGTTGAACAAGGTGTCTGTTTCTGGTGTTACGAATGGCTACTGAAACATTTGAGAGATACCACTGCTTTAGGATACATAGATTATGAGATTGGATAGTATTTTCAATGTACAGTTAAATTCATTTTGGAAGTTTGGATTTTTCGGTCTCTTTGAATTTTGTCCAAAATGAAAAACAGTCCTATTTGGGAGGTGGGTACGGAAACTGCCGCTCCGGGAACCATTCATTGGATTGCCAACACCTCTGTCATGGGTCACCCCAAGTGGTTCAATACGTTTGGTGACTTAGCAGGGGTGCCCGGATTCATGGGGTGAGGTTTGTCCAGGTCTTGGTGGCGAATGCGTCTGCCCACCAACTGCATAGTCCTATTGTGGTAATACATGTTTCCTGGACACACCCCTAGATTCCTACCCACCCCTTATTTTTTTCCTTCCCAGAACTTCTTGCATCCTCAAGGAGGATGACAGAGGCCCTTAGGAAAATTATTTCCATTAAGTCCTCCTGTGTGAAATTAATGTAAAAAAATAAGGTTTTCCCATATGGAAAACCTTATGAGAGAGTTTCACACTTAGAATTTATTCACTATTTTCTTATCTATGTCAAAGATATTGTTAATGCCAATATCTATTTCTAATGATAACAATTGATTACAGGTTGCCGGTGAAATGCTGCCGAACTCAACGGAACGTGCCGTGACAATAAGTGGAACTTCAGAAGCAATAACCCAGTGTATTTATCACATATGCTGTGTCATGCTAGAGGTAAAACATTACCACCTTACTTTTATTACTGTGCAGCCCACAACTTGAAATGTATTTCAAAACATAAAAACATTTTCGCCAATCAAAACTACGCTAACGTTTAATTAAATGATATGGATTTCTCAATTCAATTTAACTTGTATTGAAATAAATCTTCCCTTTTACAACATAATAATTAATTCATTATTGAAAAATTTAACCCGGTGATGACGAAAAGCACAACAGAGGGTGGGCATCTCGCTAGATTTAAAATTTGTTGTTCACTTTGTTTAGTGGATCAGTAATTCCCTCAATGATTTTACTGTGTAACACTTTTAAAATCTGCTCGGTGAAGCTGCTTTATGATACATTGATTATGAGATCTGAGGGTTTTAACATCTAATTGATTGCCTTTAAAAACTCATGTTTATTTAGTTTATATCAAAATAGTTATTGCTCTATAATCTCATATTTTGCAATGCAGTTTGAGCTTATTTGTTTCTAATTTTATCTCACATTTGAGCACCTCAATATCAAAAGGTACCCATCGTCCATTTACATTCTGTTTTAAACTTGAATGCAATTATGTTCGCTATGACAACTTCTATATAGAAAATATAACTTTATAAAAATATATGTAATAGTTTAAAAATTCTAAATTTTATTTTTCAAATAGAAACTATCATAGAGAACGCGGTTGCTCTCATTTTAAAAAGACTGCGTGGTCGTTAGGTACCTTTTGATATTGTTGATTTTTACTCATCTGTTTCTTTATTTAAGTTCTGAAATCAACCTTTTTAACGCAGATTCAATTTAATGTTCTTCGATTTAGCTAAAATTATGCTCAGTCACTTGCCACTTGGGTGATACGGAAATTGTGATCACCACGCCAGGATACTGTGGCGTGTCATCTTCTATTATTATCTATGTTTGCGTTCACGTCCCGAATTTAAATGTGGAGGGATTTAGTGAACATATGTCCAAGTGTATGAAAGGGACAATCGAGTATGAAAGAGACAGCATGACTCATGGACGTATATAAGCGAATGACAGGTTGTCTCATCCTTAATACCATAGCTTCATACTTGTAACATTGCAACAGTGTTATTATATCCAACTGCCAATGCAAGACTTACTTCATCACCATACGAACCCTGATAATAATGGAAAACCACACCCCACAGTACCTTGCCGTGGTCATCGCACAAATTGCGCACTTTTAGTCAAATTATGTTTTAAATATTTAATTTCAGCCAATTGGATGAAATTTTAATGAATCGATCGTTCTGACTGCCATGATATTAACCTTTTAGATGCGGGAAGCGCACCCCAGTTCCTCATACATGCCCTGTACGCGGGCGGCTCACCCGTGCGCCGCAAAGCTTCTATAGTTTAAAGAGCCCCGCGTGTGACAGAAGTCATACATATTTTGACACGTGGAAAAGGTTAAAATACTACAAAATAAGAATGGCCCAGACTTCTTAATTCGGTGGCGTCAGCAACCTGAGCCATCACTCTTCGGTGGATGCAGTTTGTTATTCCCCATCCAATCATTTTAATTCAAAGCCATTAAGAAATTGTGAATGACCCGTTAATAATTACGTTATTTGTTTGCAGAGTCCTCCCAAGGGGGCCACGATCCCTTACAGACCGAAGCCCCAAGTTGGGGGACCAGTCATTTTGGCCGGGGGCCAGGCTTACACCATCCAAGGAAACTATGCAGTCCCCACACAAGATGTACGTATAACAAATTGCTAATCAAATTTTACTGTTCGGTTTACTGATAACGTGGTGCAAATTACGGTGCCTTGATTGTCACTACAATGGCCAGCCATCAATTCCATATTATACTGCTATTTGGTAAATTATGACATTTTTAATAGCTTTTGCATAGAATTTTATTTTGCTTTTAATTTATTTTTCAAGAACCTCACAGTAATCTGGTAATGTTTTGTACAAGTTATAATTAAACTATTATTGTATTATACAATATAACCCAGTGATGACAGAAAAGTACAGAGGGTGGGCATCTTGCTGGATTTAAAATATGTTATTCACTTTATTTAGTGAATCAGAAATTCCTTCTTTGGATATTCTGCGTAACTATTTTAATATCTGCTTGGTGAAGCTGCCTTATGATACATAGATTATGAGATCTGAGGGTTTTACATCTGACTACAATCTTTTAAATACGACCAAAAATTCATAAATTACGATTTCAAAAACATGCTTAAATATCTATTACATTTTTGAAAATTGCTGCTTACGTTATTTCTGTATCTTTTAATGCATTTCTTATTTGTTATCTCGCAAATTTGTCTATTTATTAATCGACTGTATTAGTACAGATTTGATGCCATGTTTTTTCATTATTAATTCGTGGAATGCATTTAATACATGCTGATATTGAATTCATATTATATAATATATGTATATCCTATCTTTGCCTAAAATAAAAGCTCAAAACACAGTTTTCTGTGGATATCATCGGTGTGTGTGTGTTTGTGTGTGTTAGTGACAGGTATTATCAAGATCCGGTTCAAAATGATTGATTATTTCAAGAATCGAGTCTAAAAATTATATTCAATTATTAATTATTTTTATTGAGATTTAAAAACCTCATTTTAATATTTAATCATTGTAGAAAATAATATTAACATAACCTAAATGAAACATGAAAACGGAAAAAACGACACAAAATAAAATGATTTCAGTCGCATCTGGGACTCGAACCCAGGACCTACCTATCCTCGATCCGAAACACTGTCTAGTGTGCAATTGTGTTCCTTATTAATCATTATAAAGATAGCTGCTAATAATATGGGATTAATAATGGAGAATAATATTCACAAATCTTGATTTTGAGATATGATATCAGATGACATAAATTGAACTGGTCTCATTAGCTAAGTTGGTTAAGCTGTTGTCCCGGATAGGCAGAGGTTCTGGGTTCGAGTCCCAGATGCCACTGAAATCTTTTTATTTTCTGCCTTTTTTTCCATTTTCATGTTTCATTCGGGTTATGTTAATATTATTTTCTACCATTGTAAAAATAATAATTTAAATTTCATTGAAATGCTTTAATACTAAACTTTTCAATTGATTGACAGAGGCAAAAGCTTCATAAATACCAATAATATTATTCCAATGAAGATTTCGCAGAACGGTTGATCTAGAAAAAAAGCTTGTTTCGTTATTTCAAAATCGGATGTTTGGATTATCATAAGGTTTTGATTGTGCCCGTCGCTGTCACTAACGTGCTTTATTGTTTTTTGGGTTTGTTAGAGTTTCCTGAAAGCTGCTTTCTTTCATTGCCTTGGTGTATTTATTGTGGCAATCATCTCCGTTATTATTTTCTTATCTTGTTAATTTCGATAATTTATTTAATTCTTATTGCCTTTTTAATTGTGTGAATATTCAAAAAATGTTACCACGTGTTTTATTTGGGTAAGGATCCGGTATGCAATGTCCTGCATAAAATATTTATCTGGTGTAGGAATTTTTAAAATTGTTTTATACCTGTATGAATTTTGTTATTGATTGTTTGCTGTAATGCAATATTTAAACTGACCGCCGCGGGGAAGGTAGTCAGTATTTATTGACTATGTATTTAATTACTCTAGATATATATATAATTAAATATCAGGAGTGTGGATGTACGCGTTATGGCAGTGGGAAAGGTCTTGTCATATTGGTTGGTTCGTGTGTGCGTGTGTTGTTTGTTACAATGTGGTCCGCTAAAGGGCATGATGGGCCACGGCGGCGGGATGTACGGAGTGGCCCTGCACCCCGCCGAGCTGAAGGGGCAGGCCGGCGCGCCTCAGCTGCTGGCGGCCGCCTTGCCGCCCCCCCACCTGCTGCCCCACCACCCTGCCGCGCCGCACCTCCTCCACGCGCACCACCCGCATCACCAGCACCATCAGCTGCATCCGGACCAGCTGGGCGTGAGTCCCGATGCGTGTGTGACCGCCGGAAAGACGTTACCAACTTGACAAACACCGTCCGCCAACTCCCAAATCTCCTTAGCCATTAGCAAACTTCTCGTCTCAAACACACATTTGTGACACCTTTGAACTGTGACTGTTAAGATGCGGTTGAAACTTTACATTTTTTAAGGAAATCGTAACATTCCCGGGTTACGAATAGCCCAACGATTTTCAAAAACTCACTACTATTAATATGGTGTGTGTGGAATGTTGCTAGACATGTGCGCAAACAAGTATCGAGCAATAGTTGAACATTAATGGAAAGGTTCAAATATATTATTATAGTCACAATTATTGATTTCATACGCTTGTTTTGCTACTTTATTTTGTAGTTGCGATGCTGCCTCATGCACTAGACGTGCGCGCCATCTTGACATAGCTATATACATCTTTGAAATGTGATAAAGCTTTTGCTACAGTCTAAACAGGGCCATAAATGGCCTATGTATTACTTACACTCAGTAGTGAACCAGGGAGAAATGGTTATCTCACAAAATATGAATCTTAATGTTCGTTAAGTTTTTCTATTTGTTTGGAGTTGTTAACATAATTGTTAATTTAATTTTGTGTTCTATGTGCTTGGTCCACATTCTTGGAAAGTTGCCATTTAATCAAAGGTCGGAGACTGGCTTTGAAAACTTTAAAAGTCAATTTAAAACTCCCATCTCTATCGTCAAATGTCAAAATGTGGCTATGTGAAAAAATATATTATATTTGGCCAAATATGTGATAATGGGTTAACGGATAGTGTTTGCGAGCTGGAAGTGTTTGTCACACGGTGGGAAGTCAATAAGGCTTGGTGCTGCCCCCTACAACCCCTTATGTAGTGAAGTTTGTGTTAATGTACCCCTTTTCGGATGGATTGACCCCTAGTGCCCCTACCAATAGCGGATGTTGTGCATTGACCCTGCCCCCGCCCCTGCCCCTGCCCTAGTGGTTTATTAATTAACCCCGATCCAATAGACCCGCGTGAAATGATTTATGTTTATTTGTCCTGTAGACCCCATAGTAATGCGACAACTGTATCAATAGTTGACCCGAGCACACCCTGTAACGGAATCATTATCAACCTTATTATTATTATTTTATATTTATACATATGTACATAAATAATATTATTTGGTTAATTTTATAAAAACATTATATTTTAACCTTATTGACTTCTTATGTAAAATAGTGTGTTTATTTATTGGGTTAAGAAACTATACCTCGAATGCAACATTTTGTTGGGCTTTAGAGAATCGTAGTAACATCATACTAAAGCCGTGCACCACTAAGAGCATAATAAGTATTCTTAAATTGTTTCAAAAATCGTCTCAAGTGAAATCTTTATGTTATCTTGTAAATAATGCATCATTTTGTTAAGTTTTAGCTATTCGTCAGGTGCATATAACTACATTATCTGATTGCATAATTAGTCTTTTACATATATATTCTTTTGTTGGTCAAGTAATATGTACCAATAAGAGTTTTCTTGTGAGGTTTTCTACTCTGAAAATATTATTATTTATGTGGTAAGGTTTCTAAACCCTAGATTTATAACATTATACTGCCTACTCTCAGCATGCAATTTCTCTTTTGACTGCCATTCAATAGTTCTATTTTCATTACCCAAATCAACAATTTCATCGGAATTCTTCCTTGGGGATATGTGGTCTGCTAAATGATTTGTGCTAAAACAAGACTGTTCTTTGAATATTACATTCCTCGCTTGTCGTGCTCAAATTGTATTGATATGTAAAAAATACTATATGTTTGATAACAGCTGCTGTTATCAAGGTTATGGAAGAAACTGTGTTTTTACTTACCACGGAAGAGCACCTACCATAACACAGGATTTACAGTCCATAAAAGTTGCAGTATCTGTGACAAACCAGCACCAGCTAGTCAATCATCAGCTATCAACACTTCTTACAATATTTTATAAGGTTCATCATACTTAACAATGACCATGACGATGCCAAATCCTGGCAATGCCTATACTTCAATGCGTGCGAAGAAGGGATCCTTCAACTTTACAATTCAAACTTAAATACGTAGACCACTTATCTATGGATTCTGAAATCACCCGGATCCATAATGTGTTCTAAAAATAATCAATTCTCGTTAAATCTCGCTGCAGGTGTATTTATTTTGGCTTCAGCTTGCTAGTTTTGTGGTATCTATGAACTATAATATATTTATAAATCCTTTAGTGTGGTATGTGTACAATAATAACTGTTTTACTAAACTTGTATGATGCGATTATTAAAAGTATTTCCCCGCTTTAACGATGGCAGTAGAAGTTATGCAATAGTAAACATTGATATGTATTATATAATTTGGAGCTTTGGAGTAAAGTAATCATCTGCAGCTTCATTTGTTTTCTCTGGCACTGCCATCATACTTTTTGCGTGAAGAAAGATTAATAATGAAATGGTTTGTTTGTTTCATTGATTAATGATTGAATACTGCAACATGATGTACCCACGCAAAAGGTCCGTCCCTACTATGATGCATCCAGTTCCTCCAAGCCTTGCCTTAAATCCTCCTTTTTGTAATAATAGATGAGAAATGACTCGACTTACACCGGGAATAAGTGCATGGCTTTTTGTCACAAGTAAATGCACAACTCAATTTGTTATTTTGGTACCCACTGTAAATTCTGCTAATCTTTTGTTGTTAAATTCGTATTCTGGATATACAGGGATATTCTTTCATGCAACAAAATAAATGTCCTTTCTATCCACTCACACAGATATCATTTTTAATCCAAAAATTACAACAAGCTGAGTACTCTGATGTCACCTTTTTCTAAGTTTTGGCATAGCAAAGGGCTTTTTAGTTTTGTAATGCATTAAATTAAAATCAGGGGCACTACAAAACCACATATTTCTTTGATCTTTAGCTTGGTGTAAATTTTTTACTTAATTTTTAATATTACACGAGATTGGAAAAAAAAAATTGTCAGTTTGAGATAATTCTATTTTCCTAATGCAGGGGGCAGCACTTCCCTAAAACTCACGCCTTAAGCTCACATGATAATTTTGTTACGACGGAGTCAGTTTAATAAGCATCCACAAGTATTATTTGTCTGCCCTTCAATCCATGTCCAAATGTGTTCCAACGGAAGTGGGGTGGATCTTCCTACCGTGTTCCCTCTCGATGTCCGGGGAAAAGAATATGCGTGGATGTTCATTGGGCATACTTGACACGTTGACTATCCGTACTATCCATGTTCATCTTACCACTTTCCAGCTGAACTCCCTTCCCAGCCGTGCCAGAGGAAATGCAGAAGGATATATTATGTTACTGTAATCCATCTTATTCAATCTATCTTGGTGGCATATGAAATACTCATAAATGAACCCCCATCAACTCCGAATCAAACTACGCTAATCCAAATTTGCCGAAACAAAAATAATCACTATTAAATTTAAAGCGTTTGTCAATACAATAGAGCTCTTCAAAATCTTATTTTGGTTAAGAATGTTGTCAGTTAAAGCTCTAATGATAAATCCTTGAGTCCCTCTAAAATTACTATTCTTCAGTTATAATAGTGATTCAGATATTCCGACGCCTACATTATCACTTTAATCGATTGGTTCTGTATTTAACGGGGTTATTTATTGTGAAGTTTCTCTTACCATCAGGATAGATGTTGGGCTGTTTCTGTTCTACCTGTATTACGAAGGGTGCTCATGTTTCTCAACTTTACAGATGGGAGCCCTGGCCAAGAATCCTCTGGCAGGATTGGCAGCACTGGGACTAGGGGGTCTGAACCCTTCCAGTACAGGAGGACTTAATCCAGCAGGTGTGTACGACTCGTATACATATTATTTTTAATTTCACTTTACATACAAATTAAAAAAAAATTGTAACTTTTTCTCTTTCTATTAGTTATTTATGATGACAAATCTTCACAGAGGGCGGGCATCTGGAAGATCTGATAGTTATCCATTCTCATTGCCAATGGATCTGGTCCAATTTTATTTTATCAGTGTAGCTATTGAGTTTGACTATGATGAAGCTGCCCTATGATCAATGATTATGAGATCTGAAAGCATTTTTTTTGTAATCTTTCGCCAGCCGCCTCCTCATATTAACATAATCATGGTAAATTTATTAGTATTTGTCCTATAATTTATGAGAAATTAAAAAGAAGCCAATGCTCGTCAGTGTCTCTGGGAAATTTAATAAAACAATCTTTGTCGTGTTACCTACTGAAAATAATTGTGTCCCGATAATAACCTTTGATATTATGTACCTAGATGCATTTTCACTTGTGCACAAATTTTGCTAAAATCACACAATTGTTTTAAAATAACTCATTTCCCAGATTTAATATCCAAAATGTAATAGTTTTTGTTCTCTGAAAGAAAACGTCTTCTGGGAGGCCCAAGTTAAAATTAGTTGATACTTTCTTTGTGTTAATTGAAATTGTGAAATTATTAAAACTACTTGAATCATTCATTCATTGCTTTGCTCATTTTATATGACATGCAAATAATCCATGCTTTAAATGCGTCTCGCATTTTGTATGCTTTTGTTTTTAATTGAAATGATGGACTGCCTTTGGTCGTTTGGTTGGTTGATTAGGCATATCCACAGTAGAACCCAGTTATTCGAACCCCAATAGTAAAGAAAAAAAATGCACAAAAAATTAAATTTGTGCGAAAATAAAGGCCGGCCGTGGAGATAAAATGTCGTAAAAATTCGATTTATGCGCTTATATTGTCCTAATTCACATTATTATTATGCCAGTCGCACAGGTGGTTGGCCCCCATTTTTTGATTAACGCGAGAATACTTCGTAGTTTTACGAATTTACTTAAAATGTCTAAATTTTAAGACCCGGCTGTGAAATTTCGATTTACATGGAATACAACGTATTTTTACATGTTTACTTTGAATATCTGAATTTTAAGAACTGGTCGTGCCTATTTTGGATGTGAAATTTCGATTTACATGAAAATATGACATATTTTTACAAATTTACATTGACTATCTGAATTTAAGAACCGACTGCTACAGTAATCGGCCCACGAAATTTCAGTGTATATGAAAAATTACATTTTTATGAATTTACTTAGAATATCCAAATTTGAAGAGCCGGCTGCGATGGTTATCGGCAGTGATAATTAGATTTACACAAATAGTGTCATATTTTTACGAATTTATTTTGAGTACCTGAATTTGAACAGCCGGTTGCGATAGTAATAGGCTGCGATAATTGGATTTACACGGGAATGAGTCGTATTATTACGTATTTGCTTCGAATACATACTCGAATTTGAATTGGCGGCCGCGGAACTCAACTTTTCCGTGATGTTTTTTTTTCTTCCTAGACTATCGAATTCCATGGGAATTCGTTAATTTGAAATTTGGTTTTCGATGCCTCGTGGATTTAGCATTAACAGGGTTCTACTGTATATGTATTTATGATTTATAACTGATATAATTTGATTCCTGAATTGCTTGCTATTATTTTCCCACATTGAATAATCGAGTCTTATTTACAAAGAAATGGATTTGACAGCTTTGGCAGCCCTGGCTGGCTCCCAGCTGCGCACCTCTCAGAGTCGCAATCAGCCCCCCTCCAACCAGCAGTCCCACGAAATGACTGTGCCCAATGAACTCATTGGATGCATCATCGGAAAGGTAACAAACATAATTTGCATTTTATCATGAAAATATCCTAAACCTATCCATTACTCATCTTATACCCTCCCTAGCCTTTGTGAGCGGGCTTAAATAAAGATTGCCATGAGCACAAAAAAACAAAGTATAAATTTTCAGTATAAGCATTTGTAATAAACATACATAAATATATGTCCAAAAAAATTCCCACAGTAGTAATAGGCAGCTCACTCAGGGTAGAACAGATTATCTTGTCATTTATGCACCTCTGTCCACTGTTGACATAGGAAGCGGGGGAAATGTTACCTGGTACTGTTTACAAATGTAACAACACAATATAACCTGCCTTTAACTACTGTAGCCACTGAGAGCCTTGTAACCCCCTATTTCTGTTATATTCATTGTATATAAGAAAGAGGGGGAGGTTACAACAGAGCCTTACCCTACCTTCAGTATAACTAAAACTTACTCATTTTCCAGGGGGGCACCAAGATTGCGGAGATCAGGCAGATATCCGGAGCCATGATCCGCATTTCAAACTGCGAAGAGCGTGAAGGGGGAGCCACCGACAGGACTATCACCATCACCGGAAATCCTGATGCTGTGGCCCTGGCGCAGTACCTCATCAACATGAGGTCAGACTCTATTCCTTTAACCTTCTTTGGATTGCCGCTTGAAATGAACATTTGCAAAGGATCGATGGCACCTAGAACAAATAGCAGCCTTACCGTTGGGTAGAATGACAACTTGACGATAGTGACTGACACAAATGTCCTGTTCCCTTCAATGTCAGTATTGTCATTTTGCCATTAATATGCGTCCAGTGTGTTCAATGGGTTGGTTTGCTGCAAGTTTTTATCATCCTTTGGAAATGTTTGTTTTTTAGTTAACTGTATTTTGACTAATTCTGGTTTTACATTATCTTCCCAGTAACACTTTTTTTCAGCCTAGGTTTGCATTCCGGCACAATCAAATCGCAGATCTTTCCATCACAAATCTTCCTCCTGAATATAATCCAGGTCCATCCAAATGTCTACCAATCATCATATTTTAACATAACCATTTGACAACTTCCCGCATTATTTAATTGTTTTATTTAACCAACCGTTCCAGTCGCCGCTGTCCAATGCCGATTGATTCCGTCCTTTTTATTTATTTATTCACTTGTGAGGCTTGTACATTTTCCACTCAAAATACCTACTAACTGGTTATTGCATAATTTGGTTCTAAACTTTAATAACATTTGTGTAAGCCTCTTTAAGTGATTTTAAACAATGAAAGTGATCATTTATTTTCCCGATTTACAAAAATACCTCAAATCATATTGATGCACATTACATCACGTACATAGGAAAATCTGTTACTTTACAGCAGCCTTTTTGTTGTATTCACTTTACTTAACAATTGCAATCCTTATCTATCCTACTGTGAATATTTAAAAGATTAATTTTCTGTAAACAGCATCAACAATAAATAATTGTTTATTTATTTGTGTTTTGAAATAAAATGACCACTCTCAAGTTGATTAGCTTTCCCAGTAAACATTTGATACCCCTTTTAATGCTTTTGTCTGATGTTTTATTTTATTATTTTGCATCACATTACATGTTAATTTGACAATTTAACACAAATATAATTTGAGGGTTTTTCATGGCAAAATATATTGGAGACAATTAATGCAGTGGGCCCTCTGCCTTTAAACTATACCAGTTTTACACATTTATTTTTTCAATATTTAATACTAATTGCACTTTCATTCATTTAATATTTTTCTATTTTGAGGAGGGCATTACTTTCAGTACCTAATTACATTATTTGTTTTTTTTTCACAATAATTTAAACCACTATTCTTTATCCAAACACATAATCAGTCTCCAGCCACTGACCAGCACCATAAGGTAGTCACTCGCTCCCCTCACATAACAACTCCACGGCAGCATGTGTACTACAGTCAAGTCCTTCCAATGCCCTGTTACCATTAAACCAAGCGACCAAAACAACAACTCCCATCCGTTGTCGGTTGATCTAGCCTTTGTGTCCGACCCTCATTCTTTCTTGTTCCCAAACTTGTTCCATCACCCGCACCCTTGTCTTTCCGCAGCGTGGAACTGCAGAAGGCCAATCTGGGCAATGCCGGCAATGGGGAGGGAGGAGGAACCAGCGCCAATAGCAACAGCACTGCGGGTCCTCTAGCCTCGGCCATTCCACTAGCCCAGCTGCTCACCAAGCCCGGAGCGCTCAATGCCCTCAGCTCCTTGTCTGCGCTGGGCGGGCTCACTGAGCTGCTGGGCTCGACCCCCATCCAGACCACGGGGGTTCACCGGTCTCATCGCGGGCCCAACCGCCCCCGCTCTCCCGCGCCACAAAATAACTCTGGGGACCAACCCGTCAAAAACAAATCTGAGAGAAACAAGTTTAATCCTTATTAAGAATTAAACTCCACCTTTTACGATAATGGGTTGAGAAGATCCATCTGGCAAAGATCATCACATTCATAAGTCAAGGATTGGCGATGATGATTGTTATGCAGAATATAACTCGTGAGAGACTAAAGTGATTTTATGAATCTATTTTCCTGGCTGATGGATGATGACACAGCATGGTGTTTGTTGTACACCAACAGTTGACACTCTTCACAAAAATTCTAAATTGCAAACAAATCAAGTGCAAATTATAAACATAGATTGTATTTTATACGGTTATTATCATACATGGGTAGGGAAGGGAAGGGTACTCTAAAAGTGGCATTAAAAACCTTTGATATTTTTTATCAATATTCGGCTCTTAGTAAGCTGGGGGTTACATGAGTACCTATTTTATTATTCTATCAGTGAAACATACCGGGTTCGATTCTCTGTAATAGCTCAATGCATAATTCCAGGCAGCAAGAACTTTCATTAATTCAACTTCTGATCAGAAAACAATAAAACTCTGAAAAAAATGTACTATCAATACGGGTATACTCATCTATTTTTAGTTTCTTATTTTCAAACATTACAAAAATACCCTCTCCAACAATCATAGACTAACAAATTCAAATGAGAACAGAATTTACATTCTAAAATGATGAAATTACGGTAAAATCCAACTGATAATAGGTCTTTCAGAACCCCACAAAATCATCATATTTATGTGCTTCATGGCCTGGTGATATTACTAAATCATTTAAAACCTCACATTTTCGGGAGTACCCTGCCCCAATTTTTTTTTTCATGTTTACAATCAAATTTTGTACAAATGCATTTTCCATTTCTTCAGAAAACTCATGGAACCCGTTGCAATTTCATAATAATTTAAAAAGGCTTCAGAAATAAACAAATTCTGATGACATTTCGTTACATAATGTGTACTTGTTAATTCACCAATTAATAACCTGGGGGACAAGTCTGTATCTTCTGCGTTAGCCAACGCAAGTTAAATCGGCCATAAACAACTTTTTTTGACAATTTTCATAAACGCAGGGTCGGTTCTAGCGTTTGTGTTACAGATTTATGTCTTAACGTAAACACAAACTTAACTTCTTAGCGCTATACGGACTACCAAACTGTCAAAATGTGTCGTTTACGGCTGATTTAACTTGCATTAGCTAACGCAAAAGACACAGACTTGGCCCCCTGAAGCCAACAATTATATTACATTTTATAATAATGTAGTTTGTTAGGATTGACTTCACATAGTAAATCAAAATATTTGAGTTTGAATAAAACTTTGTTAAGTGCTTTGATATGGACCAAATCTGTAGTTTTCGTGTTTCTGGCACATCCCATCATTTGGAAACTGAGTTTTTCACTTTACAGTGTATAGAGTTATAGATTATCGAACCTAATTATGAAACCATTGAGACAATATTAAATCAATATTTGAATCATCTTATTATTGAAATATCACTAGCGTTAATTGATAATTAGATTGAATCTAGATTTGAGTGGATTGTTTTTCCTTTTAGTACATAGCTTAGAAGTGTTAGTTTTTATTTAAAATCCATAATAATAAATATTTTCCCACTTATACCTTTCACTTCAATTGGAATTATTTTCGTCCTTTTAAATCACCACTTAATTACGAGTAAATGAAAACTATTATTAAGTACATACATAATTTATTATGTGCAGTGAGTTTATAGAAAAGGGTAATATTGTATGTTGTAACAATGATTTTTTGATAATTTAATAGATTTTATCTCTAAATCATAGAAGGTTTAGACACAAATATGTGCTTATTCCTTTTTGAGAAATGACAGCATTCATAAAGTCAACACTGTGATAAGCTGTGTCAAGTGTAACATCCTTTCAATCATTTTTTTTATTAATCAGTAATCATAATTTTTTTTTTTATATCATGTTAAATTATATTCGAAGAATTTACTATGAAATCTTGAAGTTTATTTAATATATCTTAACAGAATACACACATTGTTTGATTAATTAGCAAAAAGCATCGAAAATGCCTTTATTTTGGTAGAATTTAGGGGTGTTGAGATTTTTCGTTTGAAGTATTTTATTACTTCATGGAACTTAAACTGCCGAGGAAGTGTTTCTCTTGTCCCGTTTTACCGCAATTTTTAAAAGTGCACTTTGATAAGTCATGTTTGTCATTCAAAAGCATACATATTGTTTTCCATATTCCAAGTAATTTACATAGTATGCCTATACTTTTCCTTATAGTTGTGTAATTATGTAATTTTAATCTTAGAGGTTTATAAATAATTATTTTTTTGAAATCTTTATTGGATCGTGGAGGGATCGATAATAGTTTTCTTTTTTTGTGAAAGATTGAGAAATATAATATTTCTTGAGATTGTTTTTTTTCTATGTCACTTATAATTGTACTGTAGTAATTGTAGACACTGCTGTCTTTATTAAATAAAGATCCTTGAACACTTTGAGAATCGTTTATTTTTATCAGTTTTATTTTGTTTTTCATTTCAGGTACATTTTATAAATTACATTTTATTTAGATGAAATTTAACACAATTAATACATTGTTTTATGGCAAGTTTCCGTGTACTTGAGTAGAGTGAAAGGGAAACTGATGAATGAAATGATAGAATAAGCTTCTATTTCACTTATTCCCATTAAAATATTTTAATTGAGTTAAAATAAATGCTGATTAAAAGTATTTGAATTAACATTGCACATAAACAATCCATGAGTCCCGTCGCCACACCTTCCTGGAGTGAGTGACAATGTTTATCCGAGTTTTGCTTACCACACATCCATAAGCAAGATGTTCCACCATAACCATCCGGAGACCAAACCATCCTGTGCTATCCAACCAACCAACCAACCAATCAACCAATCTACCACGGGAAGACCTGACTCCATTAACCAGTTCCTTGCCCATCACGGAGAATCCCGGTAAGCCTATCATTACCTTATTACTTCCCCTGTTTTAATATTGTTTTTTCCCGATATCTATGGTTTTAACAATCCCTCGTTCAATGTATTTTCCAAGCAACGTGAAATAATCCAACCTCAGGCTTTCCAAACCACTTCCAAGCGTAACAAATGTGTTTTGAGTAAAACAAACTAAAGTTACTCCTAGCAATTATCCAAAATCCATAAATATGTGTCACCTTCCATGCATTGTAAATACATTCAGTCATCAATTATTTGTACTGTATGATTTTAGGGGATGATGTTATTAATTTGACAAAGCTATATAATACTATATACAGTTTATGTTTGTGTTGTGACCTCTATTCAGTGCGCTTTTGTTGGTGTTTTATTTAATGATACATTATATTATATCAATTCAATGTGAATATTCTTTTCAACGCAGCATGTTTCCTTCGGTGAATTAAAAGGTTGCCGTCCATATTTGATCCTTGACCTCAAAGCGACATTGTGAAACTTGCAGGCACCTAATAAAGGGGGTTATTCTTGCAGGATCTTCATGGAGACGGCTGGCCAGCAGATGGCGGGCTACCACTACATCGGGCCCAACCACATTGTCAAGGCCCCCATCCACTAAGTGCCCCAAGATGGCCCCAGTACATACGGCTCCGGTCAAATTCAGGATGCTGTAAACTGAATAATGTGATCCAAAAATCATTTGATTTTTTACAAAGCAATCTAGATACCTGCACGGTGTCTTTGAAATCTCTTCAAATAAGTCTTAGGGTGTATTTTAGATATTCTCATATATAAGATCTGCAACATTTTACATAAAGTCGCTTTCGGAGTTCGATAGGAATGATTTGTGATCTCATATACAAGAACAACCTTGAATGTTGGGAATCGGCATTTTGTCACGTGGACATTATGAGAATGAATCGTGTTGCCAATGTCAAATTAGATAATGTATTGACTGCATTCGGATCTTAAGGAATAGTTTGTTAGATTTTGCATACGGGGGATGGTTGGAGGCGATGTTCGATAAGATTGTCATTTAGGAGTTGGGGCACTGCCTGAAGACAGACTAGCGTAGAAGATAGAAGGAAAGAATAAGAGGGCTTAATGACAATATAATTTGTAAATAAAACGATGGTCTTTAGAGGGGACTGCTGCAGTCTGTATTTTCTGATGTCGGATGTCAGGCACGATAATACGAAACTGGTGGGATCAAATCCTTTAAGAAAATTTACATTAATGTCTTCATCAAAAAGAAATAATTAAAAGAGTTAATTGGTCTTAGGGAACAAGCCAAAGATTTGTTATTTTTATTTAATTATATTTATTGTTGTGGTTTTACATACATGTATCTGACAGTAGACGTTAATTTAATGTAAGATTTAACATGGTTAAGTTCACGGCACCCCTTCCCACCCACACCCACGCAAACTGACAATTCATCACATACATACCTACATATTTATATACAGGGAACACGGTGTACTATAAACCTTAACTTGGAATCATTTCCATTTTAGGACTTGCGAATTCTGCAATTTTACACTTCATTATAATTTACATGCATATCAAAATTCAATTATTTTCACCTACATTATCAGAATTAGCATATCAACTTATACTACTTTTATGTACATACTTATATACGTAGACCTTTACCTTTACTTATCATCGGACAACTGAGTCTTCCCTATACATATTCATTTTCTATCCCCGCATGCAAAGTTGTGCCAAATTTAAATTTTATCAAGACATACTCTCATTTTTAGATTGTATTGTTAGGATAATTTTATTATGATTCAATAGACTTACCTGTGCCAATTTAACGTTTAATTAAGTTGGAATTAATAAATTGATTAGGCACTCTTTAGAGTAACATTATTACTTTTCAAAGTTAATGTGTTTTTTATTTGGAAACCTACGTGAAATAAAGTAGATTTATCTAAACAAATTAATGATCAATGTATTTCTAAGGAATCCACTTGTATTCATGTATTCTTATAAAAGACATTTGATATACAGTATTTTTGTTTTAATAAATCATTTGCTCATCTTATATAATAGGAATGTATTAGAAGTTAGGACTGTTAACATCACGGGGACATTTTAGTCTCATCCCTGGAATTTCCGGGAGTTTGTTTGATTGGTTGCAGAGTGTTTTCTCATATTGATTATGTTAAGGGTTATTGCGCCAAGCACCAGACGAGAGTGAAGCTCTGGTATTATAGCTTTATGATAATGCAATTTGTTATTTTTACTTTTATAATTTATTTAGTATGTATTATTTAAAACTGACTCCGTACTTAAAAAAATATTTATGATGTATTTAATAATATTGAAACTATTCAATCTATTCAAAAAAGCTTTTAAAAACCAAAGATTGGGATGAAATTATTTATTATTAGAAATTAACTAAAAAATATGGTTAATCGTAAATAAAACAAGTTGTTGATTTAAGTATTTGGCTGTGAATGTTAACATCAGCATGCATGTGCTGTTTTTACATTTTGAAACAAAAACAATCTTTCAATGTCTAGTCTTTTTCCAAATTGTTACAGAATAGTGCATCCTCTTTGGAATGTTATATATCTCAATTTTGGGTGATTTTATGTACTTTGTTTTTATATTTCTGTTAATTTGTTAAACTAAAAATCTTTAGTGCAATTATTCTAAAATGTTGTATTAATTTCCGATTACACAGTTTATTTATAATCGCCGTGAATTTACTCGACACATTTAGTCTTGTTAATGGGCAATGTTATTGTATTTATTGTGTATGTTTGCTTATTCCAGAGTTCAAAGAATGTGTTAACTAAATATTTGGAGGGTTTGTAAATGAACTGTTATCATTCAATGATCTGTTAAACTTTGTATTTCATCTTTATCAAACAAGATATTATTTATATAGTATACAATATACATAAACATGTAGTTCTATGATAGTTCACCTTAGAAAAACAGTGAGAAATAATGACATTAATGTGCCCTGTATAAAATACTCCTCCAAATCTATTATTTTACCGGAGCAAATATTGAATTTTTTGTTTTTAGTTTTGTCTTAAATTAACAATATGTAATCGAAGACAAACTATGATAAAACCTTCAATGTTACGGTACGCGGACACGTTGAATCATTCTTGGAATGGCCGTATTATTTACAATTTATCTCACGTGTAGTGTTAAGTTGATTAGCATTACATTTCACTGTCTTATTACGTAATCATAGATTTAAAATAAATTAAAAAAAACAATTAGTAATAATGTCTGTTTGGTAGAATAAGGTAAGGCTTTTAAGACGTTCGAGGCAATCACAACAATGTTAGAGCTTTTCTCGGGTAAGACCTAGAGTATGTGAAACACTAAGTAAATTTATAAAAGAAAAGTAGTTATTTTGCAAAGAATACAATTATATGAGAATTACAACTGTGATTAGACACAATAACACAAGTTCATGTGCCAAGTGCTAATTGCTAAGTGCCGAGTCAAGGGAGAGGCGATCTGTACGTTGAACTGTTAGTGTGAACTGTTTGTTCACTGAGTGAGCAGTGAGCGTCGATGAATGAGATTTGTTTCAATCAATTAGGTACCTGGTCCCTTTTACCACCGTAGTGTTTATGTCTTAGGTGTTTAATATTATGTATTTAGATGCACTTATCCACAACAATTTGAATGCAACCTGTTTGACTCGTTGGCCTGTTTATTACGGTATAATACAATATGACCCGAAGGAATAAGTATTTCACTTTGCATGTTAGAGAAATCCAACGCTGGAGTAATTTTAGGGAAGATTGGTTGGTTACAAGCATAAGCCGAATTAGCTGCGAAACACGTTTCAAGGTGAAAATATATTACTAGCCTTTAAATAAAACAGGGTCTTACGGTGATTCATCGCCGTAGTTTTAAAAGACATAGTATTTAACAAAATATTGAAAGTGTTGAATTTTTCCTTTACACCATTTAAAGTTCTTATTTTCGCGCACTTGTTTGAAATTTAATATATATTACCCGCACATTACAAAGAATTGAATTCTATTTAAATGCACTAGAATGATTTATAAAATTATATTACATGACAAATGCTTGTAGCATAATATTGTGAGTGATGTTTTAATTTGGTAACCGTTTGTAGACTATGCAAATCTTATGAAAATTATGCTCGCTTGGATGGGTTTCAATTTCGGATTAGATAAAATTAATATTGTCTGAGGGACATTAATCTCGTAATATGGTTAGGGTTAGCTCACTGAGAGGCGCGTCAACTTGTAGGGGACTGAGGTTGGTTGCAGTTGAAACCGGGTGTAACTGAAGTAGGAAGTAGATTATTGCAATTAACCGAGATATCAGGGTAACAACACGACACAACACTATCCCTAATGTGTAGACACAAGTGGATCTCGACAGAACAGGACACCGCTGTTGCCATCAGCTTCATGTGTCGGTAAAGCTATTAGACGCTAACGTTAGCATATCAATTAAATTATTAATAGTGATATGAATACTGTAAAAAATTGGATAAATATTTTTTGTTGATATTTAGGAATAAAGACATCTCTTTTAAAGTGGAATTCGCTAAAGTATTTTTTAGCTATTTTTATTATGAAATTATTGTACACATTTTGTTTGTGGAACGATCGTACGTATCCGCGGGGTATGAGTTGTCGTTCAGAGTGTTCCGGAAAAGCGTTTAGTGGACGGACACTAAGGTTTTGGACATTTGATTGCAAGAGTGGCAAGTCTCCGTTAAACTCGAGTAAAGTCTGCGGTAGGGCAGCTGATGCCAAAGTTTTAAAAGAATCACTATGTTTATATTAATGCACCTAGATTTCAATACACATTTTAATAATATAGTTAACAATATGGTATTTATATGTTATATCTGAATGTTACTATAATAGCGGCTAAGCTTACAGTATTGAGATATGTTATTTGTCTAAAGTAATTGTACTAGATGTTAATGAAGTCAATAACTGAAGTGATGTTGGTGGTATCCATTTGAAGACTGATTTCTTTGGCTAGTGCTTAGGGGGTCAATAGGTAATATTCCCTCTAATGCTATTGTACTCAAAATGGATCCCGATATGATTACAGTATGGTCTTTCTAGTCGGATGTGGACTACGTCATTTCGTAGCCCGCACGGTCAAACAAACAGTTATGAGGTTATTCAGATGAATACGCCATCTTGCCGGAAAGGTTTTAGAATCAACACGTGAATAATCACTACTTGGATCTTTGCAATCCTGCAGGTGTTCTGTTAGTGTGACATATTCATAAATATGACTAAAATAGAAGATTGGTTAAAAGGATTGCTTTTTGAATGTCCATACTGTATATAAGTTTCATTAAAATATCAATTAAAACAATTATCACTTAAATAATAATATTGTGTACTTAATTTTTAAAGTGTAATTTTTAATGGCAATAATTTTTTTTAATTAAATCTCGGTACCAGTTGTAAAAAAATATTCAAATATTTATGACAGTACAATTTGAGTACTGTGGTTTGGCACTGTTAGTTACGTTATTGACTTTTCATCTTGGAGAATCATTATAAACCAAGTGTTTTCTCTTTTGTTATATTATTTTCAATATTTAAATAAAGTGTGTAAATAGTAAATTATCATGTGTTTCATTTTTCTGCAATACATCTGGCAATACCCTTGATAATATATGTTGGCTTTCACTACAAAATGGAGCTTTTTATGTGAATGTAGCACAAAAGTCCCAATGCCCAGAACCAGTAGGACTATGGCATCACAACTTGGGAGTATTTTGTGAGGCTGAAAGAAGGGGAAGGTTTGGAAATACCTGACTATTCAAATCTGATTACTAAGGCGTAAAGATTGTAATCCCGATTTTAGAATTTTCCAACAGGTATGCAATACTTGAGATATAGATATGTAAATTTGTAATCAATATATATTATAAAAGAAAGTCCAAAAAAATGTGCGGCGTGCAAAAACTCAGAAACGAGTTCCGGTACGATCAGGGAAGTTATATTGTGTGGTAGATCTCTACCCCCCCTCCTGGATGACGGTTCTTGTTTTTACCTAAAGGGCGTGCTTTTGAAGATATAAGGGCTGGAAGTTTCGTCCTCTAGAAATTTCAAGAACAGTCTTCCGGAAAGTTCTAGGAGGTTTGATAAAGCTGTAGAAAGTTCTGGAAGGAATGGCAGAGTATGTCGGTGAGTCTAGAAAGTTCCGGAAAGTTTTAGAAGGTTTGATAAAGCTGTATAAAGTTCTGGAAGGAGTGTGTCGGTGAGTCTAGAAGGTTCCGGAAAGTTCTAGAAGGTTCGATAAAGCTGTAGAAAGTTCTGGAAGGGGTGGTGGAGTATGTTGGTGAACCAAGAAGATTCCAGAATGTTCTTGATGGTCCGCTAATGCTCTAGGAAGGTATTGAAGGAGAAAGTTATAGAAGCTTTTAGAAATGAGTGGCAGAGTGTGGCATTAAGTCTAGAAGGTTCTGGAAAGTTCTAAAATGTAATAATCTTAATTTTAATCAATATATATATTATTAAAAAAAAGTATTCCAGAGCATTCCACAACATTCCAGAACATCCTGAAATGTTAGGGGAATAGGGAATCCAGAACGTCATTGGGGAACATCCCAGAACACTCAAATGTTGTCCTGAGCGAAGCCGGATACCCCAGCTAGTATGTAATAAAGTTGTTAACCAAATATCCAAATGTTCACATTATGTATGGATACAGTATTTAGTACAAAGAAGAGTGTTTATTATGTAGCCTAAAAAATATTAAACATAAGAAAGAAAAAATAATATTAAGAGGAACGGCTGCGCGGCTTGTTTCATACATAACTTAATTTAGGATTTGAGGTCTAAGTACTCACCTAAACCCAATGACATTTTTTTTTATTAAAGATTTAGTAGATATCTAGTACGTATGAGAAGTATTTTAATTATTTTTGTTAAAAACCAAACGATGTTTTGTCTGCAACTAAATATATGTACGAATAGAATAGTGCACCCTAATTAGAGTGCTTGATAGACAGTGGCACTTTTATAAAATTTCACCTCTTAACATATTATTTTTATTATTAAAGAAAAACGGTTTTCCAGCTTTTTTTTTCTTATTTTATTATTTTCGATCATTGCTATTTGAAATTTTTGTGCATATATAATTAAATAAATTCCCATGCTTGTCTTGAGGCTAGGAAAATACTTTTGTGGCTACAAAAAGTTAGAAGCAGGTGAGATCGAACCACCGCCATCTCGAGTTACACGGGAAGGTAAGGACTGGGACACTGCTGCTAAAATAATTACTTCCTCCAAAATTAAATGGGTAATCAAAAGGTTCGACCCATTTAAAAGCGCAGGAGAGGATGCAATCTTTCCAGCACTTCCAGCATGCTTCGCCCTTAGATGCATTCTCATGACATGGGGGGAAACAAGGGTAGTATTCATACCTGAACCTGGGAGAAACGACTATGACCAACCAGGCGCATTCCGCCTAATCGGTTCACCTCCTTTTTTCTAAAGACAATGGAGAGGCCGATGGACAGGCACATAAGGGACGGGGCACTGAAAGAGATGCCCCTACACGCATTACAATTTGCCTATCGACCAGGTAAGTAGGTTGACGCAGCACTGCACAGGTTGGTTTACAAACTGGAGCAGGCGCAGGCGACTGGCGAACTGGCGGGAGGACTTTTTCTGGATATAGAGGAGGCATTCAACTGGACCATTAACAAATGCATTGGTAAAGCGGCAGAAAGGCATGAACTTAACAAAACCACCAGAAGGTGGCTGAAGAACATGCTCTCAGGCTGGATACTTACGGTGATAAGGAGTGAGGTGACCATGAGAATACTGGTGAAGCGAGGATGTCCACAGGGAGAGATCCTGTCACACTTGCTGTGGAGTTTAGTGGTCGACGATCTCACCCAGAATCTTCACATTAGAGGTCTACACACAAGGATATGCTGATGACTGTGCAACCATCATGAGATGGTGGGATGCCGACACAGCTAGGGACCTCATACTATTAACACTGGAAGAATGGTGTGAAGAAAGAGGGTAGTCAGTCAATCCAGACAAGACAAAACTAGTAATCTTTTTTAAAAGTTTTTTTATGTGACATATACAGGGGAACTATATAGCTACCCGGTTGGGCAAAGTTGTGAGGTGGGTTAAGGAGGGGGATGCAGGGAGGGATTTTTTAATGCCGGCCTTGAAGAGACCCGGATTAAATGTAAAAGGAAAGACAGATGCCAGTAGCTCGTTCCACATACGGGCCGATTTACACAAAAACGAATCGGCCTAACGACCCATTGATTAATAGACTAGTGAAAAAATACGTTACTTTCCTATCCGGCGTCTCGGGTTCAATCTTCGATATATGAAAATGTTTGATCAATTTCAACTGAACTAAGGTAAAATTGAGGTTATTTCAGGCACACGGTCAAAGTCCACAACACACTTCTATCGGTTTATCTCTTCAGTGTTTATTGATATTTTAATTAATTGATATGGCTTGTAGAAATGATCACTAGTATCAGTACGGTACACGGTACATGTGCAGAGTAGTTAAATAAGCAGGGGTTTGCATTGCTCTATAGCCAAAGGTAGGCTGTGTCTAGTTTTTAAAGTTGTGGTTTGAATTGTGCATTGAATATTTGGAAATGACTTTCATTATCATTTTCCACTGATTTTTATGGCCAACTTGTATTGAAATTGTCTATATGAAGCCCAAAGTAAAAAAAAACTACACATAGCCTATCGTTGGTCATAGAGCAATGCACGCCACTGTGAACGGGTATCATAAAAATGACAATAAATTTAAATGGCGCTTTAAAAATAGATTTGCGAGGATGTCAAATAATCTGACTGCCGGTTAAATAACTATCCCTAAAATGCTCCATTCCTTGTCAACCGGTAAAGATCCTCACCTATGATTTTAGAGATATCGGGTTCAAATCCCGGCGATTTATTTAGTTAATATGTGTTATTCATATTATTGTCTACCTATCTATACCATATACATATGAAAGGCAATATTCGTAGGTGTATCCGCTATAGACTAAAAAAACTACTGGATCGGTTTACGCGCGGTGTTTTGCAAAATGATCCGCGTTGTCCAGAGAAGGTTTAAGGGTAGGGGCAATAATAATAATTGGATGATTTGTATAGCGTCGTTTTTGTAAAAAATCACCTCAAGGGCGCTGTACAAATATTATTTCCTATTCTTTATCTAATTATGTACAAACAGATACAGAAACACATACTTACCTGGCAGGTCGCTTCAGATGAACACAGTTTTATTAGAAAATTAGGGTAGGGGTAGCGGTAGGGGTAGGAGTAGAATTAAGGGTAATGGTAGGGGTAGCTGTAGCGGTAGGGGTAGAGGTAGGGGTAGGGGTAGGGGTAGGGTAGAAGTAGGCCGGGGGAGCGGTAAGGAGAGAGGTAGGGGTAGAGGTGGGGGTAGAGGTAGGGGTAGAGGTAGGGGTAAAAGTAGATATAGGGGTAGGGATAGAGGTAGGGGTAGGAGTAACTGTAGGGGTATGGGTGGGGTTAACACATCACAACCTGAAAGCTGTACTACAAACCATTCATAACAATGGACAACGCCGGGTACTTCAGCTAGTTTAACATAAAAATGATAGGTAATATATTTTCGGCACGTTCCAGAGTGGTAGATTATACAGAATCGAAATGTTTCTTGAAATGGCTTAAGCCGTGTTTGGCAATCAAATCTATAATAGCCAGGCACTTCCCAACCATCCCCATCTCCTTCCCTTACCTCATCTCTCTTCAGCTTTACAACATACCCCATTAGGGGATGCTATAGACCCACTGGCTTCGGACAGTTGGGTTCAGTTAGAACGCTTGTGCGGTATCCACATAAAATACTTATTTCCGTCGCGTTTTCCTAGTCCAGGAAAGGACAGAAAATTATACAAAGCAAATTATTCTTCCCATCGCGAACAGCTGATGTCAAGTTTAATATAGTCCACGTGCTATGATATGATAATGGCTGCCAGTATTATTTTGACTCGCGCCCTGAACGCATCGGAGCATTTTTTTCGGAATGATATTTTTTGATCGTGTCCTGTGCCAAATTTCGTAAAAATATAATAGACCATAAATAAAAAATCTCTCATTACGAGTTATTAGTTTTATGTAGTCGGCTATTCGCTGTGAGTTTGTGAATATTGAGAAGAACTGGAAAAAAGGTTAAACTCACTGACGTCAGAATTGATACTCTTGCCCTAGTACGATTTCGACGGCTGGAGGCAAAGATCACGTGACGCCAACCACGTTTGTTTGGCGTGATTTTGACTTCGGTAAGTAAATTACATGCCATTTTTAAAAAGGGTCAAACTTGATGCTCTTACAAAATGTTAGTTTTTTTAAACAAGCCGAACCTTTTTACTTAGTTGTTGTTTTACTAAAATTGGCGGCACGCTCAGCTCGCCCCCGCCCCTCTTATTTTGTTTTCTTTACCTTGCGTATTAGGGCATCTGTATTTATTATTTGCTCTGTGGTAAAACTGAATATTTTTTCGAACTTTTACGAGTTTCTTGAAGTTTGATTTTTTAAAATAATTCGTGTAAAGTTTGAAAGCTATATACAGTCTCAGCAAATTGGCAAAAAGTTCCAAAGAAAACAAAAAATGTCCTTTCAGAGTTTGGAATATTAACGACGGGATGTGTGTTCCCTTCATAGCATTCACAAACCCGCGGATCCAGAGGTCACAGGTATGAAACTTGGCATACGCATATTTTTTTTTAGTTTTTGTGATTTCACAAATAAGTAAAATAAAATCTTATCTTTGCGGTACGATCCAGAGTCGTAGATACTTTCAGTATCGCCCTAGTGAAATACCACCGTTCAGATTAGAAACATTGCTTGCATTGGCTTTATTCAGGTTCAGTGAATATATCTGAATAGTCAAGGACTTCCCAACCTTCCTCACCTCATCTCCTTTCCATCTTCACCCCTTTAAGCCTCCCGACATGCCCCGATTGGGGATACCACAGTGTCACTGGATCTGTGGTGGGCTATCTTATCAAATCTCCAAATATTTAGCTCTGGTGTGTTAGTGAAAATAAAATAAGTTCGTTTTTTTATAAGTATCTCTCAGTTTAATTTCCTAGAGCAATATTTAGAAAAATTTTCATTTGAAAATTTATTTTGTTCTATTTTCAATGTCGGTCTTATTGTATTATTGGAAGGAAAACATTGATAACACCGGAAAATCTGTGAGGAAATATGAGGGTTAGATAGAGCTTTGAGATTGATTGCAAGCTTTTCCAAAGTGTTGTGGAAATTATTTAATTTGAAAATACTTATACACCTACCTAAAATCATGAGAAGTAAAGGAATCATAATGGTCAGCACTCAATAATGGCTCTAAACATCAGCAGGTTGCTTACTCAAACAATATCACAAATGATTCATTGTAAGTTCTATAGGGTAGTTAGGAAAATGTATAAGATTTTAAAAGATAAAACTATAATCTTTAAATTCTATGAAATTCATCTCAAAATGTCTTAAAATAATGCAGTTTGAAAACCAGTGAACGCAATTTTGAACGTTTTAACTAAAATTAAGGAACCAACTTTATATAGAAATTAAAAGATTACAGTTTGAGGATTATTGTATTTTGAAACTTTATGGATTTTCTTAATTACCGGTATAGAATTTAGGGATATATCACAGTATTTTTTGAGTTAGCAACCTGCAAAGCGTGTATTTTTCGCTGCTGACCGTTAAGAGGAGCACCCTGTTTCATACAAAACTTAATTTTGAATTTGAGGTCAAAATACCTATCAAAACTGAATAATCTTTTTTTTTTAATCAAACGGTATAATAAAAATCTAGTACGGATTAGAAGTATTATATTTGCTTTTGATTTAAATAACGAAATACGGGTCATTAAAGAAATCAATTTTTCATAATTTTTGAGGCAACTTATTATTAATTATTTGCAGGTATATGGCTTTTTTTAAATTTCGTATTTGAAATGTAAATATGATTATGTAAAAGAAAACAAAAGGAATTAAGAAAATATTTCATGAAAACGTTTCTTCCGGCCGATATTTGAAATTATGTACGGCAAATTTGTGTTCGTATGTAAATTAGTCGTTGTAAAATTAAATTTAAGTCCATCATAATGCTTACTTTAATACTTTTTTTCCCATTTTTTATTTTATATATCATTATATTTTTATATCAGATGGGGTAATTTTTTTTTACATCACCGTTAGCCCCCAAATAATTGTTAAAGATGCCTCTAAAATCGCGAAAAATCAATTCCTTTAATGGCATATATTTCATAATGTAAAACAAACGTAAATGAAATACTTCTCATACGTACTAGATATTTACTAAACTTTTAATTAAAAAATATACCATTTGGTTTAGGTGAGTATTTTGACCTCAAATTAAAAATTAAGTTTTCTATGAAACAGGCCGCGCAGCCGTTCTTATTAAACAAGTATTTTTTTTATTATTAGAACTGTCGTTTTCTTTCAACACGCAAAAATATGACATGTTCAACCCTTTAATGATTAAGGCAGACATCTTTGTATTGGTTTTTATCATCTGATATCAAATGTTTCAAGAATTTTGCCTATGCACTTAGACCAAATTTTTAATATCATAATAACCATGTTAGTAATTTTGCCTATTAAAAGGAGCACTCCGAAATGAACTATAACCATTTTTTTAACGATTTTCGAGATTTTCCGGATTTTTTTTTAAAATTTTTTACTGTCGAAAGATATCATTAAACTTTCTATTTGAGAAAAAAAGCAATCATGCCATGGATGGAGTTTATTTTTCTCGTTTTCGCCGGGAAATGAGTTTAGTCGGCGACCGATTATTTTGAATCGTTCAGTTCGATTTACGTACACGTACGGCGTACACTATGACAATTCATGAATACGTCGGTTCGTTCATATTCGAGTCATTATATTTACGGTTATTATTTCTGTTAGAAATTTACGCTAGATGTGTCGAATACGCCATTGCAGTTTTAACGACCGCCATTTCATCGTGCATTCAAAATAAATGTCCGTGTGATTATTGCTTATTGCATACACATTAAATTCTACGTATCTGTGCTTGAGTGGTCGTTATAATGAAATGGAAGTGAGAGCTCAAACATAGATTCTTGGCAGTGCAGCGGTAAATAAAGTACGCAATGTACAAACCAAGTCATAAGTATGTCCAATCAACACCCGTATGGATTAGAATACTTTTTAAAAGTGATGTAAAGTAATTAAAGGCACAGCAAAAAAAGGCTTTACCGAAAACCTAATCTAACCTAACCTAACCAAAATATATATTTTAATTTTTTATTGTAGACCGAATGCTGTACAAATGAGGTTCCTGAGGCGTATGTGTGGTAAAAATATATGTGACCGTGTGAAAAATATTGAGATTTGCAAAGAATGCAAGGCTGATGTGAGCGTAATGAAGCTTGGCACGCTTAGATGGTTTGAGCATGTAAAGCGGATGAACGAAGAAAATAGTGTAAGAATATATGATATGAATCTGAATAGAGGAAGAAGCTGGGGACGCCCGAGGATGATATGACATGATCAAGTGAACCAAATCCTTGGGTTGGGGTATGTCAAGAGTCGGAATAAAGGAAGAGTATGTATGAGATGATGTATGAATGTAAATGAAGCAATGAGTGTGTGAAAAGAAATAGTTGTTTCGCGGTCCTTAATCTGTGCCTACCCTCGCCGAGAAAGGTGTGATGGTTAATTAATTAGTTTTTTTTTTATTTTTTATTATTTATTTAAAATATTAAATTAATTAGGTTAGGTAAGATTAGGTTTTCGGAGTAATTTTGTTCATGTTTAAAGACTTTATATCACTTGTAAAAAATGTTCCGATTCATACGTGTGTTGAATTATCCGGTCACCTTAGTGTACTTACATGCCTACATCTAGGTAAAAGTTATTGAACTTATTGTATTTCACATTTTATACCAAAAATACACATTCCCCTTTTCACCCCTATTTTCTTCCGCCTCATAAATTGCCTAAATCGTAACTACCATTTTAACCTTCTGTAATTTCTAATCTTAAATGATTCATTTCATTTACGGAACTTTCATTGTCTTTAACATGATGTAATTTGTCACAAATTAAAAAGTACTTCCAATATTTCACCATAACGGCTGTACATTTTATTAAAAGTATTCATTTTTTAACTATTAATTATTTTTATTGAGATTTAAAAACCTCATTTTATTATTTAATCATTGTAGAATATAATATTAACATAACCTAAATAAAACACGAAAACGGAAAAAAAAGGCCGAAAATAAAAAGATTTCAGTCGAATCTGGGACTCGAACCCAGGACCTATCCTCGATCCGAGACACATCTAGTTTGCAATTGTGTTCCTTAGGGACTTTGTAATCATTATAAAGATAGCTGCCAATAATATGGGATTAAAAATGGAGAATAATATTTAAAAATCTTGAATTTGAGATATGATATCGATGAAGATGACGTAAATTGAACTGGTCTCATTAGCTAAGTTGGTTAAGCGGTTGCCCCGGATAGGCAGAGGTCCTGGGTTCTTGTCCCAGATGCGACTGAAATCTTTTTATTTTCTGTCGTTTTTTCCGTTATCATGTTTTATTTGGGTTATGTTAATATTATTTTCTACAATGATTAAATTATTAAAAAGTAATTTACTTACTTTTTTATTGATTTTTTACTGTTTTTCAAAACAAACGATTTTTTAAAGTCCCGTTTAGAAATGAGTGTTTGAACTATCCTATACCTCGGGATCTTATAGAGAATTATTCAGTACACCACCTACACGGCAACACAGCTGAGTCCAGACTACTTGATGTACCAATGAAAATAAGCTACAACGAGGTAGGAAAAACACTGCATTATAATATTCATTAGGACGGAGACAGGTTTTCCTGCTAAAAACGCGCTCGTTTTGTTGTTTTATTACCAGAGGAGTTTAACTGCTGCTTGTAGTTGTCCCCGATATCCAAACTGACTGAACGCATTCGTCAAAGGGCCCAGTCCTCGGAATAATGCTACAATTCTAAAATGTATAAAATGTTGCTCTCCTTTTACTTATTTCCTGGATTTACTTCTTCGCTGAATTTCTTGGACCATACTAAAGCACTGTACACACAAACTTTGATATTTCAGCTTGAATATTTTATTGCAGCAGTCGCCTCACAGACGAGACTTAGGCCGGACTATTCTCATTACGAATTCATCTGGATGGCGTAGGGAAGTTTCCCACAAGTATTTAGATTTCGATCTATCGTCGGAGACGTGCAATTTTAATTTTAGCGCTTTGAAATCCATGCAATCAATCACGTTCGGCAGAAAAATGATTAATTGTCATAGATTCCTTTGCCTCAGTGAAAAAAATTAAATGGATGTAATTAGATCATTGAAAAAACTTAAGTAAAAAATGAATACATTGAATGACTTATTAAGAAAGGTTTTTGTAATTATTTTCTGAGGTGACATCAACGACAGTGAATAAAAAATAAGATTTATGATTTTTTTAAATAATATTTACTCTAAAACAAAATATTTGAAAAAATAAACAAATGGACCTAATGTATTGTGTTATTAAAAATATTTTCCGCGTAAACAGTTACACTTTTCTTTGTTTTTTTTCAATTTTGTCCAATGAAACAGATTTCGTTAAATTTATGCTCATAAAAATGAGCCAAAAAAATCGTTTTATGTCCTCAAATTACATCATACGGAAATATCTCGAATGTAAGATACATAAAATATTGATGTAATTGAAAAATAATAAAAATCCACCTTGAAATAATATTCACTGGCATATTTTCGTACTTGTAATTCGTTGAATGAGAGAAAAATCACCGGTTTTTCATTGGTACGTTGTTAATAACATCTTCTATTTTTTTAACAAACGATCGTAATTATTACGATGCAAACATTGGCGATCTTTACATAGGCTGCCATTGAGTTTGATGTTTCGCATTTAAAAGAAAAAATCAACACCGTGGCCGAGTCGCACCAAGTTGAAAGAGCCTCCTCTGCAAATATACGTAGATAGGCGCTTTCAGGCTTCTGTGGGGTTTAGTCAAAGGGATCCGTGAGAGCGGTAGTTTCTTTGGATATTTAGTGATACAAGAAATGACTGCGTCCTCTGGATACTTCTTTAAAAACGATAATGCAACGAAAGGATACACGTTTTTAAAGGATACTACTATGAAAGACATTGAAAAGAAGAGATTTAAAATTCATACAGACATTTAAATATTATTTATTCATCTGTACAGTTTACTTATTCTCTTTACGTACATCTTTTGCAACCGGGTTCAAAGTGCGATTTAATGATTCTTACGTAAAAGCCGGCAAGGCGTTAATAAATAAAAATAACAAATATAATAGCGTGGGACGAAATATAAAAATACATAAAATAAACTATCAAGTATCAAGCATAAAAAGGGGAAATGTTTTATTGAATATGGTAGCTACTTTAGATACTTTCCTGGCATTTTAAAATATTTTTCAACTGGGCATGTACTTTTCCTTTTTTGCTGGGTGATTATTACATTTTTCGGTGTGAATAATCCTCCATATTGAAATATAAATGAGTAAGGCTATCAGAATAATGTTCCTAGTTTTGCTGCGATTTTGAGAGCAAGTTTTTAGTATTTCAAATATGTCAGAATACCGGTAGAAGTCGATGAACCGTGCACCATCCATCGCATGTTACCGCTTCTGGTTTATCCTATGAAAATTCTTCAATAACTATAATTCTTAAGTAAAGTTTTTCAAGGGACTGTTTGCAGTATTCATATAAGCGGTATCATTGCACTGTTCACACTAATAAGATGTTGCCATGGTATTTTTGATTTTAATGGGTGTCAGCCAAAACCATGAGTTATCCTATCTACCATCTTTTACCATAATGACACTACAAAATTGTTTCCGAGGATTGTATGCGGGATCATAATAGGTAGCAATGGACTATCATTGAACTATGAACTCAATCGGTGATTCAAAAAGGGAAAATAAACCCTCCGGTGATTGGCCTTTTCTATATTTTTTCCACGGATATAAAAGAAAATATTCAAAGCATCACATTAGCAATCGAGGGCAATTTGACCACTTGAAAAATCGTTCATGGCTAAAGAATATAGAGTGGTAAGTTAAAAGAAAAAAAAATTAATAAACATGTTACAGAAAGCTTTAAAGAACAGCGTGCAAAGTTTATTATTCACCCATTAGAATCGTGCCTCTGATTTCAATCACCGATCAAACATAACAAACCTTCTCGACCACAATGACCTTTAATATAAGTACAGTTTTGAGGTGACAGTATAAGTTAGTTTGCAGTGTCGACAGACTGTTCTTCACCCATTACAAGCAGTCATCGTGTCACCGAGTACAATCCACGATTTATCATATTTAAATTCATCAAGCGATAATGATACTTAATACAGAAAGGTATTAAATGGACAGTATATAGAGCGTGAGTAGGCGGTGTCGATGGACCGTCCTTTACCCATTAGCCATCGCGTGTCACCACTTCTAACGGGCATCAGCCCTTCACTATTCTACCTGCTACCTGCCCCTTCCCCAACAGCGGGACTCAATACGGCGGGGTTTAAGGGACAGCGTGCAGAGTCAGAATCCTTCACCCGCTGAAACAGCCGCAGCCGTGGCGTGAGACCGGCTAGTCCACTACGGCCTGGCGTCGCCACCTGGCCGAGTTAGCGGCACAGCCTTCAGTGCTGGTTATGCTAGTCACCCCCGCCCGACCGCCCTCCCACCACCCACCTCCTTCCACAGCACACAGCCTCACACTACACCTCGCTCGTAGCAGTCACGATTGTTGAAGAGCATGCGCACTGGGAGCGTGAAGAAGAAACAGTACAATTATGTGGCGACGTATGTGCCATTTCGGAGATGCATTTGATTTATACATAGTTTGTTCTTTAGAGAGTATGGTGACAAGTTGTTATTACGTAATATTCATAAAATATAAACGTGTCTTAAAAAAATAAAATAATATAACAAAATCTTTTTGGATTGTTTTAAATAATACCCGTGTTACTGCACAGTTCGTCCAAGTAAAGTAAGCAAAAACCGTGGGAGCTGTGATCGTTTAAATAATTTAAAATTGAAATGCCAAGTTGGTTGAAAAGAAAAATTATGTTACTTGAAAAAGCACATGATTAAAGCGAATATTTTTCACACCAATATCAAATGGCGTTCAGAAATTACTGGTAATTCGTGAAAAGAGATGATTCTACATTACATTCTAAAAAAAAATTGAAACTAAGTATTTTTTTCTTAATTTTAACTCCAATAAGCCATCTCATCTTAAATCAAATAAAAAAAACTATGTGGAAGAAGCGCACACTTAAAAAACAAATGTTAAGAAAAATTAAGTTATCTCTATTTTCTCGTCCAGTCAACATGTCAGATTCGAAAGTCAAACATAACCGCAAATTTTAACAAAAAATAATTTTTATTCTAAAATCGGTGTTGCCATGTTAATAATTTTTTTAAGTCTAATTTTATTATGTTTACAGTTTTTTTGACATCCTACATACAGTTTTGTAGCAGTTTTTAAGCCCTTTAGTAGATGATTAAAAATAATTGAAATAAATATTTGTTAAATAATTTATTATATCTGTGATAAAGGAAGCCGAATAAATAAATAACTAAAATTAAAGTTAGAAGAATACATGATTATTATGAAACTAAATAAAGGGAAATATAATTACACTTAATTAAGCAAATCAGATATGTGAGATACACTAGGACAGTGAGATAGAGCAACAAGAGTGTGACTCAGAAAAATAACATTATTCACTAGCTTTTATCGGTTATTTATTTTTGGTTTAATTACTATTGAAAGATTTTAAAATTTTTGATTTCATAAATTGCATTACCTGTTAAAAATGTTTTTGTTTTTCAGAGATATTTAAATAAACGCCACCTGTAAGCGTATTACGTTTCGTTTACCCTTAAGTGTTAAAATTTATTCAGAGCCTTTGAGAAGTACATAAGATAAGTTATGTTTACCTAAAGATAAACATTAATTTTGGGAAAATAACTCAACTGTAGCTAAGTATAACTTATCTCTAAATTTTACTCACACAGAAACGATAAATTAATTTTACATCCACCCTGTGTCCAATATATTTATATGAGTTTTTTTTATTACTTTTATACACTCCCTCACTTTCCTCAAATTATAGTTTAGGTTAGACCAACGGTTTGGATACGGCACTTTAAGAATATATATTGGTAATTGTAATATGCCATATCTAAATACATTGCGATGTCGCCATATTTCTTACATGACAATAATTTGTCTTCAGTCAAAAAGTACCGACGACAGTACGCATATCTTAGCTCACCGATATAAATATGTCGTTGGATGACGCGAACGTTACACGACAATAAATTGTTTTGCAATATGTTCATTAAAACATATTTATTGAGTGAGAAAAGATATGGTTGCTAAATTAAAAAATATTAATGTTTAACGTACTTGGGTGAGAACAATCAATTTATGCCTGAAAATGAATTTTATTTGATATTCCTTAAGTACCCAGCGTTTCGTGGGGTTATGAATGATTAGAAGTAAAGTTTTGAGGTTTTGATGTGTTACCCCTACCCTTATCCCTACCCCTACCCCTACCCCTACCCCTACCCCTACCCCTACCTCTACCCCTACCCCTACCCCTACCCCTACCCCTACCCCTACCCCTACCCCTACCCCTACCCCTACCCCTACCCCTACCCCTACCCCTACCCCTACCCCACCCCTACCCATATCCTTACCCCTACTCCTACTCCCTTACCCCATCCCTACCCCTACCTCTACCCCTACCCCTATCCTCAAACAGTAGTTTTCCTCTTATTTTTAACGTTAAGTGTTCAAAATTTCATCAAGCTCGGAATAAAATGGTAGATTTGTTAGGAAAATAAACAAACTCCATCCGCCCGGGATATTCTTCTTTATAATAATATAAATAGAAGATTTTCATATGCATGTGAGTCGTTAACTTTGAAATAATATATTATGGCGCAAAGTAAAAATACATTTTGGAAAAAAATCAATGCATTTTTTACGCACGTGAAAACAACAAAATATAACTTTTAAAAACAGTGGTATATCAGACATCAGTAATCTATAAAATTATTAATTGTTTTTATGTTTAATTCGTAAAACTCCGTTTAATTATTTTTTTTATTTAATATAAATCAAATTTAATAATGTTATTATTAAGTTCTGCTAGTATATTTAGTTTTTATTATTATGACAGCTAAGTAAGGCCATTTTGAAAATGGCCTTAAATGCCGAAGCAGCCGTCTCAATAATAAAAATTAAAAATGCTTGCAGAGCTTAATAATAACATTATTAAATTTGATTTCCATTAAATTTAAAAAATAAGTACATAAAATTAATAAATATATTTTTTTAAAAGTAAAAAAAAAAAAATTAATATATAAAATTATCAAAAAGATTTTTTCCAATGACACTTTTAACTAAATGGCAAGAACAAAAAAGGCTTCGACTAAAATTTGAATGGGTTTTGTAATTTATTTTTTTTGTAATTTAGACAACTATATTTTTAACTACCTACCCACAGAAAAAAATGCTGTATCGAAAATTCATTACCGTTTGCAAAGACGTTTAAAAAAAAGATCATCGATATATTTGTTGCCACGCTGGCAGACGCCTCGTCCCACTCTTCTTGGCGTGTAACTCGGGGCCGCAGCCCTGTTGCGTAACTCCCCCCTCCCTGTCTGCACCCCCCACCCCATTCCTCCCGCCGGCAGGACCGTAGCGCGCTACAGTGCTCTACGCCGCACTGAAGGGTAGACATCTCGCGGCGAAATCGGTAACTATTACGCTAAGTCGTAGTTTTATGTGATTTTGTTTAGAGATTAACGCAGAAAAACAGCTCGAAAAAAAACTTATTCCGTGCTACCGAACACACCGCGAACGTATCGACAAGAGTGAACCTCGACACAAATATTCCAAAAAGCTACTGGAAAAAGTAACCGCACACACTTTTTCTTTGTGATAACTTTATCGTAACTTTTTTCGCGAAAATCGATATTAGGTGTTTCTATTAATCTATAAATTATCAAGCGGTTTTTTTTGTGAAAGGGTTTCGAAAGAATAGGCTTTTGGTTTGCTTAATAAGCAAGTTGTAGCTTTTCTTTGTCTTATACGAAGTGAAAAAACTCATTTTGACGCAGAGACAAAGTTTTGTTTGGGTCGATTTCAAGTGACATTTGCAGGAAATCCTCCGTGAGTGTGTGTTCCTTGGATTAACTACCGAAAGATACAGGTATTTATACTTAATTTGACTTTCTACTGTGCAACTATGAATATTTTATTTTAAAATACTATTACAATATATCCAAAAAGCATGTTTGTGTAACACTTAATATATTGGCATTCTTTTCATGTTTTTACACTTGCATACTACCTACAAGTACTCGAAAAACTTTTCTTTCTTCAATTCAAAATTTTCATTAAAAATATTTACGCGAATCATTAACGTACGAATTGACTGATTTCTCAGTAAGATATCAATATATAATACTTAAATAGTAGTTTCACTTTTTATTACAAGTATTTTTAATTCTGAAATATGTTAAAGTTTGCAGTGAGGTATATAGAAATCAACTTATTCGTTTATAATAAAAGGAAATTGTACTGATGTATAAATTCAATCGCTTGCGAAACCCCAATTCAATTAACGGTCGGAAAGTACGCCAGGAAAAGTTGTCCTATTACGTAAGCAAATGTTGGGAAAAGTTTGTCGATCCGTGACAAAGGCTTTATACCCAATAGGTATGTGATTTCCTTTGCAAAATACGTGATTTGATTTCAAAAGTCTGAAAATCAATCTCAGTCAAATAAACTTCTTCAAGGCGATAAATTCGATTATCAATTGACAGTTTTGTCAAGTGAATGTCAATATATTTTAAAACGCTTCATATTATGAAATTGATTTATGTAGCTATCCGCATATCCCACTTCTCGGAAACATATTCAATGAAACATGGAATCACGAATTATATTTCAACAAATTTCTGCTTTCTGGCATCCCTTCGACCTTTTGGATGACGGGAAATGCTTTTCTTTATCGAGTTCAGTAAATTGCTCTATAAAATGCAAAGCGTGTTATTACTGTATAATTTATTTATTAGCCAACCTCAACTATAAAGCAAAACGTACCGGTACCCCCTTTTTGATTACGGTGAAATATAGCTTATTAGATTAGAAAATTTAATCAAATACTTGGGTCGGGTCATTTTAAAAGTCAGAAGGACAGAAGAGTATGTAGGTATGAGACGAAGAATGATACAGTCGTGTGGCGATCCATTGTCTCTGGTAAGTTAGTCATGTTGTATATGATACTAGTTAAATACATTGAACTAGATTTTTTTTTAAATATGTAAAAGGGCGTAGTTCCTATGTAATATTTGTAAAACACGTGGAATTGTACGTTAAAATTATGTTCTACAATATACGAGGTACAAAATGTATGTACGTATCTTATGGTTAAATGTCAGAAAATACGGCAAGCTAATGGAGGTAAGAAACCGTATCTTTTTCTTTGGAGTCTTTTCAATCTATTTCCTTAAGCTTGTCAACCTTTAGCGCTTGGAAAACCGATAATGCCGAGTCATTTCAATACCATTTCGGAAAATGTTGTAGCGTACACAAAATGTTATTTGTTGATTAAAAGTGTTCGTAGTTAGGTAATACCTACCTTTTTGCCAGTCACATCTGCTTCAGCAATAGAAATTACGATCGTAATATACCAGGCTACGCAAGCTGAATTCCTTAAATTTTCATAGTTTTTAAAAATTAACAATTTTAAAGTAGAGAAATATGTTTTCAAATGGAAAAGTTCATTTTGTTTGGGAGTTAATCCCTAGAGATTGACAGTCAAAGCTTCAACCCTCACTCCACGGTGGTTCACAACCTTCTGATATTAAAGCTTTATTTAAAAGCTGTATATGAAAACAGAAGCACTTTATGACACATCATATTTTGGAAAGTAGAAGATAATATTAACAAATCTCAAAAAGAAACTTGAAATAGAAAAAAACATATAAAATAAAAAGGAGTTTGATGCGTGATATCGATAAAAATGGTACTGGTTTGAATACTGTTCCGGTAAAACCGGGGTCCTGGGTTCAATTCCCAGATGCCTTTTTATTTTTTGCATCTTTTTCTTTTTTGCTAAAATTACCTTCTTCAATGATTAAATATTACTTTAAGGTTAATAAGCTTCAATGAGTTGTTCCGATAAATTGAACAAAGGATTATCTATCTCTTTATCAAAATACAAATTTAGGAAAAACAAAAAAGGGTGATTTTATTGTCTGTGGATTTTTTTACTAGAACTGAAGAGCGATTTTCCAATTCCGAACCTTTCTACGATGGATTCTTGGCGTTTGTTGGCAGTGGCAATAAAATTGGATCCTTGGAATATCATAGTAACAATCTCATATTTACCATAAAACATGACGACCTTCATTGTGGGGAGGTTAAGTCCCTTGTTTTCGGATCCAGAAGTTGCGGGTTTAAAATCCGGCGTGCGCAAATAAATTAATTAAATGTGTAATTTCAGATACCCTACCTATAATTATTGTACAATAATGTGTAGGAAATTAGCGACACATTACAGAGAGTTAGTTTCTCTCGGTATCGCCCTGGTGAAAGACAACCATTAAGAATCGTAAAGAAGTTGTTTGAATTGGCTTTAGCCGAGTTAAATGATCAGTTCAGAATAGCCACGTACTTCTCAACATTCCTCTTCCCCATCTCCTTTCCCTCACCACTTTCCTTAGCCTCACAACATAGTACGCAAATTGGGAATGTCATGGTCCCAGGGAACAGATCTCGAGACTTTTATTCGGTATTCACATTTTTTAAACGTGAAATGAAAAATAAACAGGATTATCGGCAAACACAAAAATAATCACATTATAGTGTTATCACTTGACGAAGTAAAAACAACTCATTGGAAGTTCATCGATCAATCAAACGTAATAATTTTAAAAGTGGCGACCTCGCGGCGAGCGGTCGCAGCCCTTGGCTATGGTGTGTTTGCCATCGCTATCAAATCCCAAAGTAGTTAGGGTATTTATGGGGAATACCATAAATCGGTGCTTCTCAAACTACGGGTTGTAATCATCGTGCCAGGGAGCCCAATATTATTTCAGTTCTGAGTAATTTTTTTTTTAAAGAAATGACATGATTAAACAACATAATTTCGGTTGTAATATGAGTACATAATTGTACGAAACTTCTAAAATTAAGATCAATTATAAAAAAATTGTAATTTCGGATCTATTTCTAAAATTTAAGAACACGTAATTCTTATTTTCAATAGGTACCTAAATTTAATGAATTTATGCAGTCATCCTTTCAATAGTTTCTGGTGTAATGGTCAGCATAGTTGCATTAAAAGCAGTTGATGGGATTTGATTCTCGGCCGTAGCAATATATTTTTTTTAATGTTATATTATTATTATTATTTTTATTTAAAATAAAAATAATTTTTACTTTTTTTTAATATCTCATTTTTAAGGATCTGCGCTAGTTTAGTTTAGTAACTGTTTTTTTTAATTAAAATTCATGTCCCATATTTGTGAAATATCAGCCGTAAGATGTTTTACAAAGCGAGACAATAGAACAAGAATAAGACAGAGTTATGTGGTGGTCTAACTTCCCTGACCCCCTCGAGAGAAAATGTTGCGATAGTCAATTTGTTAATAACTTTATACCATAACGTTTTTTTTTAATAAAATTAAAAATAAATCAAATTTAATGGTGTTATTATTAAGCTCTGCGAGTATTTTAGTTTTTAAATATTTTTACAGCTGTTTCGGCGTTCAAAGCCATTTTCAAACTATGGTTAGGCCACATTGCGACGATTTACTTACATATGATTTTATTTGATCCAATTTTAATTTGGACGGTGTTTAAAATTATTTATTACCGGTAAAACGAATTTACTTTGAAAATAATTGTGATAATTAAAAATCCTCTATTCCATAAGGTAATTATAGTGTAAAGCTGTTTTCCCCACAAAAAGTGTTTTCTTAGTAGGTTTATAATGATCTGATGCTATTTAACTCCACGAATTTAATGTGTTTGGTAACTCAATGAATTGTTTTAAGGAATTATATTGTTCAGGTTTCGTGAATATACTTAAGACTGAGGAATTAATAATTTTCCTTTCTTTATTGCTTATCCTTATATTGGAATCATTCGTTGGTTTTGTTGATTTAAAAATGCTAAATGGAGTTCTTCCAATTAAGCATAAAAACAATTAACATATTAAATTTACCAAAAAAATATTAATAATAAATTTCACGGAGATTTAACGAAGTGTAATATAATAAAGCATGTTTCAATATATTATTTTATTTCCTTTTTCTAAATGTCTAGAAAGTCTTCTTTGAAGAGATAAAGATAATCTATTGTTGAATTAAAGTGGTAGGTAGCTGTTGAAAAAATCATGTTAATCAAAATACATGTCGAAGAATTTAAAATTTGAAGAAATACCTCTAATGTTATATAAGCAAATAAATTATGGTTCTAGGAACATTCACCATCCATAGATCACCGCAGAAAAATCACCGCGGGGAAAGTTCATCGCATACAATTCACCGCGGAAAGTTCACCGCACACGATAGATAAAATAAATTATCAGGGTGGTGGTAAGGACTGTTTGTATTACATTAATAGCATCAGGTTAATCTTAATACGGCCTAACAAAAATGTTATTTTATTTATTTCTATTTAAAACTTGGCTATTATTTTTTGTATAAAATTATATAAATTTAAAAAACACACTTCAAAATAATGGCAAATAATTTCTCCGGCAGTGAAATGTGTGCGGTGAACCCTTCCCGAGCTGAATGTTCCGCGGTGAAATGTGTGCTGTTAACTTTTCTGAGCTGAATGTTCCGCGGTGAAATGTGTGCTGTGAATATTCCCGAGCTGATTGTTACCCGGTGAAATGTGTGCAGTGAAATGTGTGCGGTGAAATGTGTGCGGTAAAATGTTTGTGGTGAACTTTCCTGAAGCTGAATGTTCCCCGGTGAATTACGGAAAATTAACCGGACATAGTAAATTATATTGAATGCACTCAATTATATTTCAGTGTGTACATACAATATAATTAACTCTTTTGATACATCGTGATAAAATTGCTTCACTCCCCGGTTTTGTCAGAGATTTCAACACTTGTCGACAGTTAAATTGATATCCCAAATTTGCATAGCTCACGAGAAAATGTTGCGTTCTTGAACCTTCAACTTTTTTCAAAGATTAGCGGCCGTAATGTGAAATGTTTTAGAAACAGCGTGTTCTCCAAATGACCAGGAAACATCAACAAAATACTATCGTTGCTAGGTCTTACTGCCTTTACAAAGAATAATAATAGCATTGACCCAACTAATGGCCTACAGTGTAATATCGTATCGTAGTTTTACTGCCCAATCATAATTATCAAAGTAAACAATTGTGTTTTATTAAGTGATCGTTTTTACGCTGTTTCTTTAGTTTGGGGGCTTACTGTAAAAAAAACGTTGAAAAATAATGCGTAATTTGTTAATCCATTATTTCTGTGCCCGGAAGGCGAAGGCTATTTTGATAAATTTACTGAAGAGCAGAAAATTTAATACTGGAATAGAACGGTGCCATGCATTGCTCAATTACCAAAGGTAGGCTATCTCTAGCTTTTCATAGAATATTTGAACTTTGAATTTTGGTCCCATGCTCTGTAGGAAACCCACTTGTACAGCGCGGTATAAACCGTGCACCCTAAAGTTTAAGTTTCAGACTTACGGAATTCAATACTATAAAAACCACAATATTATCATCTTCCGCTGATTGTTGTAGCCAACTGAATAAATGGGCGTACAAGTTACTTATTAAACTCAACAAAAATTACATTTTGATCAAGTATTTATCGTAATTTTCTATTACCATATCGTTATTTGGTTAGTTTTACTCGGAGTAGGCACTGCTTTTTATAGCAAGCGTTGGTGTAATATATATTAATATAGAAACGTATATTAAAATTGAATATACCTATATTTTTATATTTTCTTTAAATTTCGAAAATGTTTCTTTAAAGAAGAGGATATAATAGATTACACTAGCCAACACTCATTTTGATGCCTGAAGTTTTTTAAAACTGTTTTTGTCTAATTTTGTCTTGCTTAATCCAAAAATGCAGTCAGATTTGATGTATCAGCTCGAGTTTTTGAGATATGACATGTATGCTGGAGTTGACGGCACTGTTTTATTTATTTATTAATATTGGTATTTACACAACTGTAAATGAAATAAATAAATATTAATTGAATCTTAATTTGAATTTTGGTTATTGAACATTTACAATGATAAGTGTAGCTACCGGTCAAACAAACAAAACAAATAGTTAAAATAAAAGTTTTAACAAAAACAAACAAATATATAAAAATTAATGCAGATGTAGCCTAACAAAGAAAACATAAGCATTATTTGTCTTCATCACCTAGATATTTCATTTCACGTGGCTTAAATAAAATAAAAAAATATTTTAAATTCATTTTAATTAAATTTCTTGTAATTAAATTCCTTGTAATTAAATTCCTTGTAATTAAATTCATTTTAATTAAATTTCTTGTAATTAAATTCCTTGTAATTAAATTCCTTGTAATTAAATTCCTTTTAATTAAATTCCTTGTAATTAAATTCCTTGTAATTAAATTCCTTGTAATTAAATTCCTTTTAATTAAATTCCTTGTAATTAAATTCCTTTGAATTAAATTCCTTGTAATTAAATTCCTTTTAATTAAGTTAAATTTCTTTTATTTAAAATCAATTCATTTTAATTAAATTCAATTCAATTTAATTAAATACCTTTTAATTAAATTCAATTCCATTTAATTAAATTAAATTCCATTTAATTAAATTAAATTCCAATTAATTTAATATCCAGAGTGGAAGATACTCTCAGTATCGCCCTGGTGAAAGACCACCATTCAGAATTGAAACGTTGCTTGAAATGGCTTTTAGCCGTGTTTGGTGACCAGATCTGAATAGCCAGGTATTTCCCCACCTCCCCTTCCCCTTCCCCTTCTCCTTCCCCTCCCCAATACCTTCAGCCTCACAACATTCCCCAATTGGGAATGCCATAGTCTCACTGGCTCCAGACGGTTGGGAGCAGTTGGGACTCTTGTGCGGTATTCATGTAAAAAAATAAAAAAATAAATTAAAATTAATTAAATTAAATTACAATTAATTTAATTACAATTAATTTAATTAAATTCCATTTAATTAAATTCAATTCCATTTGATTTGATTTAATTCCATTTCATTAAATTTAATTCCAATTAATTAAATTAAATTACATTAAATTAAATTCGATTAGATTATGTAATTCCATTTCATTAAATTCAATGCCAATTAATTAAATTAAATTCCATTTAATTAAATTCGATTAAATTATGTTATTCCATTGAATTATTTTCAATTAGATTAAGTTAGTTCCATTAATTAAATTCCATTAAATTAGATTTCAGTAAATTAATTCCATTTAATTAAACTCCATTAAATTAGATTTCAGTAAATTAATTCCATTTAATTAAATTCCGTTTAATTAAACTCCTTTTAATTAAATTTAAATTACAAAATTTCGCAAATTTATTTTTGTAAAATATTCAAAGTTTTTTCAAGAACTAGAGGTGCTAAGACAAAATGGGTTATTTTTTTAATTAGCACATCAAACATATCCGAAATAACGAGTTAAATCAAATTACTTTTCCGGTACCAAAATAAAATCTTTGTTGGGTTAGGTTTCAAAATCCGTTTAATTTTTTTTAATAAGCGTATTATTTTAAACTCTGTATTGACAGAAGTTGATAGATTAATAGTATAATTCAGAGCACGCTTGATATGGATTTATATACGATATTATTACAAAATTACTAACTAGAAATTAAAAGCATTTTAGCTTCATGATTAGATAGATGTCCTTTCCTCTTCAACTTACTATCAATTATGTTCACCTCTATCAAAAATCATGGTCCCATTGGCTTCAGTCAGTAACACTATTGTATTACATTTATCAAATGATAAAATACTTATACTGTCCCATTCCCCTGAACATTTTGATTGGACAATAATTCATAGTCAACGGCTTACACTTTCTACGAACTAGAATTCGACCCTTATAAGGAAAACCATACCCGTTCAGTCCGACAAAGCATCACATGCTTAATGCCAATTCGTAATAATTACATAATTCCTAGGGCCCGTTCCCACTACCGATGGCTGGATCCACGGAACAAGCGGCAGCCGGCAAGGTCATGGCGGCGTGGCCGGATTGAGTTTATCATTCTATGCGCAAAATAATATCAATTGGATACGTCACGATAGTGAAAACGCCGCCTAAAATTTATTGTTAGTTGTAATGAGTCCCTTGCATGTATTTTAAATTCATTTGAATAGATTTTTCGGAAATGCTAGAAAAAAGACAAATTAAAAAAAAAATATTATTACTTGCTTGTCAGTATTTAGTTCGTGACGTCACTATATTAAAATGACCTCTTTTGTTACACTTCACAAAAAAGATAATTTTTTTTAACGATTTTGACAATTTTAGATGGCGCCAATCAGCGCCAATGACATCGAAGTTAGCGTACGTTGTTTTAACCAACCCTAAATTATATTGCCAGCAACCCGGACGTCTATTATCTTAGTTTTTCATGAATATATACGTAACCCGCCTCATTGGAGACATACATTTAAAAAAATTATATATTTCTTCGATTATGAACCCAATGACAGTTAATTATTCATTGTTATTGTGTTTAATTCGCAGAAAAACATTTAATTTAAAGAAAAACATCTTTAATGATGTAACTTTTAAGTTCTGCGAGTATTTAAGGTATTTTATTAGTGTGACAGCTGTTTAGGCTTTGACACCATTTTCAAAAGGCGATTAGATCACATTGAGACGACTTATTATATGATTTTATTTACCCCTACCGAATTTTTAGTCATTTGAAATGTTTTCTTAATATTATCGGTAAAAACCGATTTACTCAGAAAATAATTGTGATAACTAAAATTCTGTAATTTGTGACAACGCGTCTAATAAATTCTACGGCATTAAAAATTTACCTAGAATTTTCAAGCTGTTAAAATACGATGATAAAGTTTAGAAAATAAATGATTTCCGAGAAACATCATGTAAGCGGCTCATTCATATTTTGAGGATGCGATGTCTTAGAGTATTGTTACTCTAAGTGCGATGTTAAATGTGACGTAATTTCTCATTATCATTCACGTTGACAGTAGAATAATTAATTTTATTGTAATAGCTTTCCAAATCGATACTCGCCAATCTTTTATTAGTGAATCGGTCATAAAATATTGTTTAATTGACATGTCTTGTAAAACTGGAATATGAAACAGCTTCAAGCGTAAACTGTATTATATTAACAGATCATTAAATGAATATATTTTGATGATTGTGAAAAATTAATAAAAGTAGTGAAAGTATTTCAAAATACCCTTTATGGCTTTAGACCGCTACAAAATTGCTAGCTATGAAATATGGACGTAAGGGCATTCGAAACATGATTGCAACACTATGCGTACACAGATAGGGTTAATTTAAATATTTTTGAAAAAAACACCTTTAACACCTAATGCTTTAAATTTTGAGCTAATTTTTGGTGGCGGGTTCAAAATTGCTGTTACCGATTTAAAGCTGAATTCCGTCAAAAAATTCATTAAAAAAACAATATTTTATTGTAACACTAACAAATACAGTATTTTTAGAAGTTTAATGGGGGAATCCAACTTTAAACCTATAATAACAATTTATTCCATTTTATAATCTGTATTTACAGCCACCAACAAACAATTCATCTCAATATTCAGAGGCTTTAGCCGTATTTGTTGGCCAGATCTTTTCTCTTCCTTATTTTTCTTCCCCTCTCCTCTGCCTTCAGTTTCACAACATTTTTTTATCAATAATGAGATTCAAACATAAATACCAGTATATTTAGTTTTTTTTTTCAAAGCTTGTTTTTATAGTTAAAATAATTTTTCAAAGCCCACCAAAATGCTCCAAATGTATGGCCAGTCGGTTTTGATCAGTTTTGAGGTTAGAATGTCGAAAGTCAAAAAAGGATAAGCTTTACCGTACATATTTTTACATTCTATTCCTGGTAAACCATAACTAAACAAAAAAATTATGTTCCTTTTTAGAAAAAAACTCAAAGAATATTAATAGTATTAATCATTAATCATTGATAAATGATTTGCTCATGAATTCTTTAATTTCTTTCATTAATAATTGTTTATTTTATATTATGCAACAATTATAGTGTTTAAAGTCACCCAAATTAAGATTAAATTTCGCCAAAACTAAAGAACAAATTACATATTTAAAATGCAAAAGAAAATGGAAAAATAAAAATGTCCATGTTAACCCAAAAATAGAATGGACACCTACGTCAGATGTTTCATATACAATGGTACCAACATAACAAGATGTTTTGATGAGATGATTTTTTATTCACTTTTAAATAATGATTTATAAATTCTACGTTTGCTGATCTACGAGTATATGAATACTGATAATATCGGCGTTTGCTGATCTATATGAATACACATTTTTAAAACCATTATGTTTTTCACTGGAGCTCCTTATTGCTGATGTCTCCAGACGGTTAACAGCAATTGTGATTCTTGTGGTGAACTCAAGAAACCTTTTCCAAAGACATTCATGAAACTGGAGCGTAAAAAAACTGTCACACGAAAAAAATATCACACATTGACTAACCGGAGGAACGTTGGAACAAAAAAATTGACTTTAAAAAATCGTTTTATTTTGGGTTGTTCTTTAATTAGTTCACTTATTTCTCCAGCCTGGCAGCATTAATTAAATTAAGAAAGCTGGAGATTTAGAAAAGCCTCATCTTAAGGATCTTTGTGTAAAGTTAGTGTATTTTGCCGTTCAATTATACTGTGCGTTAATTTCAAAAGCTCGGCAATACATCGTACATCGGTAAAATGTAGAAGCGTTTTTTAAAATTATTTATTTACGCGACTTGTATTTTGTGTCAATAACTCGCTTTAATGCCTTTCGTAAAATTGGCCTCATAATGAACAAAGAACGACGAAATAAATAATGATGGCTATTATGTATAACATTGCATTACGATTACGTGCGACCTCACACGAATAGTGCCTCAAAATAACATTATTCCGAAAATGATATTGATTGGATGTAAATAGAACAGTCAGGAATAGTTACTCACATTAATTGAATGAATTGCTTTTCCAATAATTATGAAAATTGTTTGAAAATTCTGAATCAGCTCATTCTAAACATTTTCGGACTTTTCCGACATATAGTAACAAAATGATGTCAAGAAAAACCTTTCCTTTCTAGGTTATTACATTTTTTAATATGCAAATGAAACAGGGCGGTTAAATTTTTTTTACTTAAATTCTAATAATTTTTTGTAATACAGAAGAAGTTTCTAAAATTAAACAAGCATCTTTTGTGATGCAAAATGCTTCACGATCCGGAAAAAAAAATATTAAAAATCAACGCTTTAGAATTATTTATTTTCTTTTCCACAGCAACACCAAAACGAATCGATAACGATTCGTTAAGAAAACGGTTCGTTATTTAACAAAAATTCGATGGTTTGTTTATAAAGCTAGCCCTTAGCAATGATAAAATGTCGTTCAATAATTAACTTTAATTAGAAATAAAAAGTTGAATATTATTATATATAATAATTTTTTTTTATAGTTTTCTTCAACAAGAAGCTTCTTCACAAATAGACGTATTTTCAAAATGTTGTGCAAATTAACCAAAGTTGAAAAGTTTTTAAATCGTGAACTTTCCAGTAGGTTCATTTCCATTTTACAAAACAGAGAGGTACACAACCTTATTCGTTAATCCGTTATACAGATAAATGTTCAAAATATCATTATTTTTTAACTCATAATATCTCCATGAATGTGTGAAGTATTTAGCACGTATCGTTTCGATCGAGATTTCTCTGAGAAAACGTGGTAATTTCTTTTGGCAAGGATCAATACAAATTGAGCCAATTTTACGTCACATTTTGGCCGATTGTTTATTTCGCTGCGTCTTAAAAATTTACTCATTGTTTATTTTTAATTTAGCTTCACGCCAGTGGGTACTTTGTGAACACATTTTCAATGCAACGTGTTAATATGACCGCAGGTCTGTGTTAAAATTTATACGATGATTGCTCAAATTTCTTACAAAAAATTTGTTCCTTTGCCAAGAAAGCAAAAATTTGAGGAATTAATTTCATCATAGAAAAATATAGTTGTTTTCCACAAATGACATTCTAATAACATTTGCGTATTTTTTTTATGGTCTTGAACATGTCACCCAAACTCTTTTTAGCACGGAAGGTTAAAGATTTTATTATTGCTTGAGAAGAAAAAAATCATAAAAATTTTTGATGCCGAAACCCTGTTCACATTTCACACATTCTGTAAAACTCAGTCCATATCAAATCAATGCTTTATATAGTCATATGTTTTGTAATGTTTTGCTAGAACCTTATTTTTTTACTTTCGATTTTACCCAATGTTTTGAAAGGTAAAAAAGTTATAAATATTGTAGCTTTTTCGGACACCGATGCAATGAAACACAACTGTTTATAATAATAATAATGTTTATTTATTTGAAACACACATTATTTAACAACAAAATGTAAGAAAGCTTTGACTGCCCAACTAGGAACAAATCCCATTGTAGGACAGTCAAATTGACAAGTTTAGTTCATTTAAGTGCCATTATACAAAAATAGAAGGGAAAAAGCTATTATTGACATAATATGGTTATATGATGTGTCTAGAAAAAAGTATAACAATTAAGTATAAAGAGATGTGAAGAATAGTATAGAAAAAAACAATTGTGTATACCAGATAATTTGAGTATAGTTTAATAGTTGAGTAATTATGAAGAGAGGAGAAAAACAAATATTTATTATAGAGTAAACAATGATGTATGTGTTTGATAGGTATTGGTATGCGTTTAAAATTGAGTACTAAAAAAAAGATAATATTATTGAGAAATATTGATAAGACTGAGTTACGTATCACTCAGATTTATGAGCCGATGCTGAAACTCAGGGATGTAGCTCGAAGAGGATGCATCAAATAGTTAATAACATATTAAATATATTTTATTCAGTAAGTACAAAAAGTAACTTTAGTAAATAGTTCATAAGCGACGATTTATTTCGACGGCCTCCATAGTCGAGGGGTAAGGCTCTCGACTACGAATCCGAAGGTCGCGGGTTCAAATCCCGGCGTGGGCAAGTAAATTTTATTTAATTGATTTGTGCTGTTTCACAATCAATTCATTTAAAAATAATATACGAGTATAGTATATTTGCGCATTTGGAAGATACTCTGAGTATCGCCCTGGTGAAAGACCACCATTCAGAATTGAAACGTTGCTTGAAATGGCTTTTAGCCGTGTTAACCAGATCTGAATAGCCAGGTATTTCCCCACCTACCTCGTCGACTTCTCCTTCCCCTCCCTAATACCTTCAGCCTCACAACATTCCCCAATTGGGGATATCATAGTCTCACTGGCTCCAGACGGTTAGGAGCAGTTGGGACTCTTGTACGGTATTTATATTTAAAAAAATCAAATGTTTGTCCCTTTTACATTCCTTGGTTAGGGTTTTTAATCCAGTAAAGATCTTTTCCCAAAGAGCACAAATAATGTAACATAAATTCAGTCAAATAAATCAAACCATGAGATGGTAACAGTATTAAGGCCAAAGCGCCGCAGTACTAGTATGATAGAAAAACTGAAGGGTATTATACAATTTCTAGTAATAAATTAATTACATACGAAGGTTTTATTTAAAACTGTACATATCTATTAATCAGCATATGTTCGCTTTTGACCCTCCCTAAATGGAGAAGCCGAACATTGATCAGTTTACGCACGTTTAAGTACGATGTTTGTACTTTCCATTTTCCATGTATTGGGTATGACGTTGAACAATTTTAGTATGAAAGTATGAAAATTGTCTTTGAGCAAGGAATGTCATGGTTTTTATTTAAACTATTGGATTACTCCTTTAGTGTCTGGTGTCGTGATAGTGGTCGATAGATGGGTAGTGGTGACGTTGTTTATGTGCGTGCAATACAATCTTCCTGATATACAGTTGTCTGACATTAAAAACATGCATTTCTTTGAATAATTCATCGAGGGTTTTTTTAAAGGATGACTCAAGGATGCATATTCAAGTAAAGAATTACACATGGCATAATATATTGATTTTAGATCTTTTACAGATAGAATATTTCTAATAGTGATGAAAAGGTGAGTAAGTTTTCTGACTTTTGTGGCAGTTGAGTTGATGTGTTCTTTCCATTTCAGAAATTTGTTAATGATGATTCCTAAATATTTTAAACTATCCACGCATTCTATGTTATTGCAAGAACTAAGAACACACTAACGAAATAATAATTATATTTTTTAACTAATACGAAGAATCATGTATCTGCTTCCCAAGCATCAATGCATAATGAAATGAAATGCTGAAATTATTGATTAAATCATTTTAATAATTGAGAATGTACATATGTTTTCATTACGGGAACTCTAATACGCTTCTCATAGCGTACTTATTTAATATCCGTTTATTGAATTAATTTACACGAAATGTCATAACGTTATTGCCATTTTACATCGGCGTTCTTACTGTAGCTACGTCATTTGAAAAGTTTCATGCTGTTCAGTACAGAAAACAGTAAACATATAATATTACAGGAATGTGAAACTGGCCCAAACACATTATTTTCTTGCTCAAAATCAGAGCACATTTTTGTAATGATTTTTTTTTGCTCATGGTACAAAATTTTGCGAATATAAAACACTTTGGACATAAATTCTTGATAGAATTTATTAGTTCAAATCTCAGATCATAGATCATAGATCTGTGGTTCAAATTGTTTTTAGTGATTTTCCTACCAAATTAAGTAACTGATAATTTGTAATTATCAACTAAAATGAACTCTTTACGATTTAGTGCATTTCCTACACATTTATTCAGACAAATTTGTGGATGGTTTGAAAAATCATCGGTTATGAATGGCAAACACATTAATCGCCCAACTGCAGGATCAATTTGCCAATAGGAGGAGCATTTATCTTATAGAATCGAATCGTTTTGGTTATGGATATACTTCTATCAGTAAGGAGCCATTTAAACAACTATTTTTTTATTGTAAATCAAACTTAATAATGTTATTATTAAGTTCTGCAAGTATTTTTAGTTTTTATTATTGCGACAGCTGTTTCGGCGTTTAAGGCCATTTTCAAACTGTGGTTAATCCACATTGTGACAACTTATTTATATGATTTTATTTACTCCCTCCCCGGTTGGGGTGGGTAGTTGGTGTGGTGTAATTTAAATAAAAAATAAAATTGATTCTACGAATACTACGAAACTATTAAACACACAAACAATTAATAAACGACTAGTTCCTCTTCTGACAAATAATAACAAAGTACATATTTTTTATTCATATGATCTCATTTATTGTATAGAAATCTTATTCTTAAAATTTTCCTCTTCTTTATGATAAAATTGTAGATTGCAGCAGTTATTGTGTACATAATTTCTTTTTATAGAACTACGTTAGCTGATTTGCACCGATTTTTCGCTATTGAATTATCGAACATGTACGACAAAATCACTAAAAAGAAAATCATTAAAATTCGGCCAAATTTGAACATGAATAAAGAGTAGAACGGATTGTGATTATAACTTGTAGTACGAAATTCGTCCCACACACGCTCAAGTATACTTGGACAAGTCTCAGTTCAAGTATACTTGAACGTGTGTGGCCGGCCTTAGAAAACCATTCTGACAGATGATGACGTCACACAGGTAGCCGGATTAACGTGCTTCAAGATATAGGAAAGGAATAGTTAGTGAAACCATGTCCATATTACCCATCACTGGACACCGAACAACTGACAATGATGGTGATGATTATATAATAATACATTTTAACAATAATAAAAACGTTTACTGGTCAAAGAGCTGTTAATTTACATACCTTATACCTTACCTTAAAATATTATACTTATATAGAAACTAATAAAAAAAATATTGATTTATTTTATGTTTGTGAATTGAAGCCGGTTTGGAGAACTTAATTCAATATTTGCCGAATCAATACACGAACTACACACACAATGTTAACGAGCTAATGCACATTCAATTTTAATGGCTGTGTGAATTATTCTACCAATAGGTACATATATTTAAAGTGCCGACTAATTAAGATCTAATGGCGCTATTAACGCAGTCCTAAATAAGAAATGCTTCCATTGTGTTCAATTGTTTAGTTAGCCATGGAAAAAATAATCGTTATTATTGCTAATTATTAATTGATATCCCCACGAGACATACTGTTATTGTGCCGATTATAAATCAAGATAATCGCACTCATATCCGCACAAGTGTGCAAAGGGATTTTTATCTTGCTACTCAAAGAGCATATAAAATTGGCAATCAATCGATTGACATTACTCTGAAAATAGATTCGATTAGTGTTGTAATTATCAATATTAATTGACGGATATTAATACAATTAAAAAATATGCAAATTTGTGGCCAAAATGCATATGTCCGATATTCCTATAATGTCCCGAGACCCGAGGATTTCTCTTTTTATTGGCATAGGATACTAAGCGTGTCGAACAGAAGGAAGTACAATTTGATGAATTTGAAGGTTCCTACTTATCTGTTTAATAAACTGCAGTGGTCCCGTGACTCTCGTGCATAAAATACACGCCAAAGAGACCATTTACTTGTTCTTCCCAGACATCGAACAGCTGTATTTGAGGGAAGTTATACCTATTCCTCAACAAAACTTCGGAATGAAATAACACTACTTATTTTTTTATTAGTTTCCATATAAAAAAAAGTAGTATCTACAAAATTAAAAACCTTTCCCTTTGGAACTTCTCTGTGGCATGCACTTATACATTATTATACCTTCATATATATTATAAATATGTTACACTTATATACCAACTATGCATCAGGTTATTTTTTTTAAAGTTCTGTACACATAATCATTTTAATGTTAAAATATGTAAAAGCCCTTTGGGACGTTAATGAATGAATAAATAAATAATTATGACATTTTAAGGTAAGGTATAAATAATAAAAATACATGTTTATTATAGAATTTTCTTCATAGTCCTCCTCACTAGGAGATTCTGTGCTAAGGCTGACCAGGTTTTGCATAAAGGGGTTTCCGCGACTTCTATATTTCAACTTCAAAGTTAGGGTAGGGTCTTTCCAGTCATTTCTATGACGTTTTTTTGAGAATAGTAGTCAGTTCTTGTTCTGGTAATTCCTTGAGCCAAGTTTTGATGGACTTAATGCAATTATTGATTGAATTACTTTTTTTGATATTAAGTGGAAGTTTGTTATATAATTTTACAGCTAAAAATTCAGAACTTCTTTGTCCAAAGGTAGTATTTCATTTAGGTATATTTATCTTGTCTGGTTGCTTTGTTCTGTTATTATGATTATGAAGAGTCATAGCCATTTTCTCATTTTTAAGATGATTAACTAGAATATTTTTGGCAAAGATTTTTTGGATACTTGAAACGTTGAAATGTTTAAAAATTTCCGTTGTTAACGTGCTTATGGGGATCTTTAAAATGGTTTAAAATTACAACATTAAGTCCAGCGAAACTTGACTTGAATTATTTAAGAAAATACTGGCTAGTATTTCAAAAACATCCTCATAGAAATTACTGAGAATAGCCTACCAAAACCTTGAAGGAAGTCGATGAAAACCCTACATCCAAAACCTAGTTCGCAACAGCACAGAATCTCTCTAGTGAAGAGGACTAAGAAAAAATTCTATATTTGAATCTTACATATCTTCATAAAGTCGACCCCCTTGGAATAACAAGGTTCCATCTGACACGGCAATGCTATGTGATAATGAGTCTTAAAGTTACCTCCTATAGAGGATATTATCGCATGACATTGCTGTGTTAGATGGAACCTTGTTATTCTAAGGGTCGAAATGTCAAAATTAAAAAGCAATTAATAAAAAAATAAAATAATAAAAACTAACTCCTAAGACGTTGGATTAAAATCAATCCATAATCCTTAATAACGTTTTTTTTTTAATTCTGTAAAAAGTGTTACTGGGCAGACTTCTACCGGAGATTTCTGTGCTTATCTGAGAACCAAGTCTGTATCTTTTGTGTCAGCTAACGCAAGTTAAATCGGCCATAAACAACACATTTTGACAGTTTGGTAGTCCGTATCGGTCTAACAAGGTAAGTTTGCGTTTACGTTATACGACAAATCCGCAACGCAAACGCAATAGACGACACACTGCTTTTATAAAAACTGTCAAAATGTCTTGTTTACGGTCATTTTAACCAACGTTAGCTAACGGGAAAGATACAGACTTGGCCTCTTGGAGTACAAAGCTAAATTTTAATGCCTCTGGTGACGTTCAAAAATAGCAAAAACAAAAAAAAACTGCATTTCTTCCACACGTTGCCACACTTAAGGTTCCTATTATAATAATGTTTCGTATTTTAGCACCGTGTAGTATCGCAGAAACATCGAAAGTCGACAACTTTGTGTAGCTCTTGAGACATAATTTCATTAAATCGTAATTAACTTATTAAAGCTGATGCTTCATTGTGGTATTAATTATCGAAACTAATATCAATAACTTTCAGTGAAAATTTGAAACATAAGAAGACACGGGAAATAAAAGGGTAAGGTCGCGACTGAGACTCGAACTCAGAACCTTTACTCTAACCGGGAGTAACATCTCTTCGAATATAATTTCACTTTCGTTAATGTATAAATATGTTTTGAATATTTTGTGTTGTTGATTATTCATATAGGTATATAAATAGAGTCAACGTTCCTTGCAAAATCACTCTAAAAAGTTGTTCCCGTGAATTTCGAAGGGGGGTGAAGCGGTTGTCGATGTCGAGCGAATTCTTCCGACCATGAACGAACGGAACGCTCCGCCGGCAGCGCCGACTTCCAATGCTCTTTGCGTTTTTTTTAGCAATAAAATTGCCAATTTACGGTATATAGATACCTTAGTTTAATTGGGAAATAACTCATTATTTCTGGGTTTTGAGTTAATGATGAAAAATGGTAAAGGAACTCTCCCTTCTCATAATTCGTCCTGATTATGTAATCGGATAATTCTTTATGGAATTTTAATGAATTGAATGCATATTCTTAGTTCAATGGAGAAACGTGTCAAATGTTTCCGTTTGGAACTTAATAAATGTAGCCATTTACACCTATGATATGATAGGTTGATAAATTAATTACATGTTGCATCTATTGTTATGTTATAGGAGGAAAAAATAACTTTTCTAATAATTTTTCTAGAAATTATGATAATAATAATAATTGGATGATTTGTATAGCGCCGTTTTTGTGAAAAATCACCTCAAGGGCGTGCATGCATTTATGTATAATATGTATATAATTTATTTGGACAACGAGCAATTTTACAAATGGTTTTTAAACCGCTTCGTTTATAAAATAGCATGTAGATCGGTAGGTTTTAGGTATCCATTTATGAATTTTACTGATCATAATGTCTCCAATGCCATTTCTCCTCATAAATCAGTCCCCTTGAGATGTTCATGAATTTGAAGAAATATTAAAATTTTATACTGAACACGCAGCATTTGGGAAAAGCCATAAAATGTGCCAATTCGTATTTCGCAATTCTAAAGAATAATGTTTTTTTTTTACATTCCCTACATTATAAATGACAAAGTGGTAGTTACCACACGCCTTCTTCTTGGTTTCAACACATTTTTTTAACGAGATATTTTTTTCCCACCAGAAAAAAATGTTAAGTTATGCTATAGCAGCGTATTGTCTTATCGTTGAGAGTTCAACGAATATCGAATCTTTCAAAGTTTGAGGGTTCAAAATTCTTGGCCTTGAAATTAAGATATAAACGATTTTATCGGAAACGCTATGTCAATTTTCATCGTCGGAGAGATTTTGCCCTTTCAGAAATCAACGGAATAGTTGTGGCATTTGAAATAAATTATTGAGAAGTACCTACAAGATAAACCGGCAACACGGTATCGCCTTTACATAAATGCTCCACGCACGTGGAAAATAAAAGCCTTATTCTTTATCCTCTCCAAAAATCCAACATGAATCGCATTAGCCGTGCAACTTTCGAGCTTTTATGCTATCAACTCCAATAAAAAGGCGACCTAAATGGATCGAGGCTCGATTAGATTGGCTGACGTATGTTCATCCCCTGTTCCTTCTGCAGTACCAGTTGGAAAGCGTCCTTACAAATCGATTTCAGGTTTCCATTCCCGAGGCCATCCCTCATTCTTTACAAGCATTTCCCGAAGGGTCGACTCAAAGGAGCTATGAGAAGTAACGTGCCAATGTTATCCTATAGTTTATTAGGGCCAATTTTTCTTAAGACCGAGTTTTTACAAACACTTGTCACGTTTCCTGACTTTTACAAATTTCGCTTTTCCTATCTTCTGTTGAATACAAAACGAACAATAACTGCATAGTCATCTGATGGTGGGTGAATGATGCGATCTATGTTCAAGGCGTCATTTTATTCGACATAAAGATCTCAATAAAAAACTTTTTTTTAATAAACTATTCTTGATTTTATTTTATAGAATACTATTAAAATCCAACATGAATCGCATTAGCCGTGCAACTTTCGAGCTTTTATGCTATCAACTCCAATAAAAAGGCGACCTAAATGGATCGAGGCTCGATTAGATTGGCTGACGTATGTTCATCCCCTGTTCCTTCTGCAGTACCAGTTGGAAAGCGTCCTTACAAATCGATTTCAGGTTTCCATTCCCGAGGCCATCCCTCATTCTTTACAAGCATTTCCCGAAGGGTCGACTCAAAGGAGCTATGAGAAGTAACGTGCCAATGTTATCCTATAGTTTATTAAGACCGAGTTTTTACAAACACTTGTCACGTTTCCTGACTTTTACAAATTTCGCTTTTCCTATCTTCTGTTGAATACAAAACGAACAATAACTGCATAGTCATCTGATGGTGGGTGAATGATGCGATCTATGTTCAAGGCGTCATTTTATTCGACATAAAGATCTCAATAAAAAACTTTTTTTTAATAAACTATTCTTGATTTTATTTTATAGAATACTATTAGAAATCACAATTGTTTCATTTATCGCAGGCTCGATAACAGCTGTCACGTGTAAAATGAGTACACCTCCTTACCTAAAAGGATCAATTACAATAATAGTATATTATTATTTATAATGTACACAACAAACAGAGGGTTAACATAAAAACAAATGATAAAGATAATGTAAAATAACACGTACAAACCGTCCAATAACGGTGTACAAAAATGCAATTACAAACAACAATAAAGGTAACAAGAGAAAACAATAGTAAAGTTAAGGGCGAGAGGGACGTCGGGGATTTATTATTTATTAATTCAAAATAATGATAGTATTATTACGCAATACGATAAACATAACGTTTTTAAATAGAAAAATATTTTATAAATTTACATAGGCTTAGTATTTATCAAAATTTAATAGGAAATATTACTTTTGCTGACCATCCCATTGTATGTTTTACAAAATATTTAAAACACGAACATGATTCTTAAAGCGGAGAAAGGTATTTTTAATCCTTTCTCGTTGCGATTTTGTAAATAAAAATAACCAAAGATTTGTAATCCGCATTACAAAAAAAAACAACATTAAAGTTACGTGTTCTTCATGAATAAATTAAACTACACACTGTTATTTTTTAAATTTATCTTATCGACATGTTACAGAAAAACCTTCACAGCATTTTTTAAGGATATTCAACTTTTTCAATGTTTTTGTAAAACATGCGTGGAACGGTCAGAAATGTGTAATATTACTGATTATATTTTGATTAATGCTAATGCCCGTGCAAATTTAAAAAAAAAACGTTAAAAAATATTTTTCTCTTGTTTATCGTATTGTACAATAATATTATCATCATTTTGATTTAATAAATAATAACTCTCCGACGTCCCTCTCCCCGTTAAGTGAAAATAAGAGATTCGAGAAATTTTGTAAACTTATGAGGGCTATCGCCAAATATGTCTGGAATCCTGTCACTACAGTGGATGTTGTATAGTCGGCACATTCATGCAAGAGGTTAGAAGGTTACGTTGGTCCTTTGGAAAGGAATATGGAAAATTCCAGGGTTTCTTACAAGATAGATGATATTAATTTTGATTGTGGTCAAGAGGGAAGATTTTACATTCTTTTATGCATTAATTTATTTTTATTTTTTATTAGTTTCTATATAATTTTGATATTACAATTTAAGGTATAAATATTAAAAATACATATATATTATAGAATTTTTTCATAGTCCTCCTCACTAGGAGATCCTGTGCTGAGGCGGACCAGGTTTTGCGCAAAGGGTTTCAGCGACTTCTATATTTCAACTTCAAGGTTAGGGTAGGGTCTTTCCAGTAATTTCTATGACGTTTTTTTGAGAATAGTAGTCAGTTCTTGTTCTGGTAATTACTTAAGCCGAGTTTTGCTGGACTTAATGCAATATTGATTGAATTACTTTTTTTGATATTAAGTGGGAGTTGTTATATAATTTTACAGCTAAAAATTCAGAGCTACTTTGTCCAATTATTCGCCATGTTCTTCTAGGTAGAGTGCTTTTTATTAAATTGTAAGAATGATGACTATTTTCACATTATCAGAAATCATAATGACCACATTTCAGTACATATTTTCTGTCAAATCGAGACTAGTTCTCAATACGTTTTAAAACGTTTGCTACTTGTATTTAAGCCTACCTAATATATGGTTTGTAGTTTTAAACAAGCGAGTTCGTGATTGATGGCAATATTTTATAAAACAAATGCTTAATTGAAATCAAATACCCCAATGAAAAGCGAACTACGTAATAGGAACAATATGGCTTCTAGTCAAATAAACAGAAATGTGTTGTAGTCGAAGCAAACGTTACAGAAATATGAAATTACATATCTACCATACGTCTAATAGGCATACAAAAACACCAAATTAATCAAAATAATAAGAAAAAAATGTTTGGATAAAAAAACTAATTTAATGTATTTACAATTGTCCATTAACAATATAACATAACACATATGGAAAAAAAAAACAGAAATGATACCGAAAGGAGAGCACATGTAGATGAATAGAGCAATGTTCGACAAAAATGTACATGAAGATAATCAAAGCCTGAAAAAGATTTCGATAAAGTGCTAGAGTTGAATCTTATTAATGTAAAATAATATTATATTTGTTTGCGTAACGACTGACAAAAACCATTTAGACTTTTCAATGCTTTGTCTTTAATTAACAAGTCTCGACATTATGGACAAAGAAGAATGGTATCCATAATTAGTAGAGTGATGATTGAGGAATAACAATTCATTATTTCGGAGTCTACGGGAATTGATGTTGAACGAATGAATTTTAACAATGAAGGTGAGTAAATAACCTGCTGATTCTAATTGTTTCGTGTTCGGAACGAAATGACGGTCCTCATAATACCTCCCGTTTTACCTCCCATTTCTCTTGTTTTAGAATGAGAGAACACCAGATCTCACTTTACATCGTACTTTGAAAATAGACCTAATGGGTTTGCAGTTGATAATTTTTAATATGCAAATTAGATCAAATACACTTTCGAATGCGTTCACTTTTCGCAAGTGAAATGGTTTTTTTTTTTTTAAATCTGTGTTATTGATTTTGTTACTTTGAGCGATATTGAGCGATTTGGCCAATATTGTTTTGACGTATTTTTTGTTTTTAGTTTTTCATGTTTGGGTATGAATTGTGCATTGAATGTTTGAAAATGGCAATTGTACATCTTTCACTGATTTTTGTGGCCAACTGAATAAAAGGGCGTTCAAAATTCATGGAAAAACTACATTTTTATCGGAAATTCGTTCTATTCTTTATTATTCGTAGTACTCATTATTTTAATTTTTTCACTATTCTTAGGGTAGGCACAGCTTTTCAGCCTGTATTACACGCCACTGGTACCTACAAAGAAATATTCCATTGTTATATGTAATTTTAATGTTTAAAGTTGTGGAGTAAATCGACCAATTATTATTTACGCGATTTGCAAATGAAATTACGACCGTCGAAATAACCTTGCAGGAATTTCACAATATTCCAAATCTATAAATTGAGTTTAAGTTCCGAAGCCGGAAGACGCATCGTTGCGAATTGTTTCCGTAAAAGCCCCAGCTTCTGAAGTTATCGATAATATGGCGGAGCACGCGAGGCTTTCATTATTTGTTATTATTTACCCCCGAAACCTACTTCGCAATGACATGTTTACTTTATCAAAGCTGATAAAAAAATAAACTTCTGAATTTTATTTCTAGAACTCAGTGGTGGAGCTTTGAGAAGAGGCTTCACGCACTGTAACGTAGTTCAAAATAAAATATTCATTGCCCTTCGTAATTTTTCAAATTTAAACATTATGTTTTATTATACGGTGAAAGCTTAATTTTTTTTACAACAACGTTTTTGTGAGGCGGAAAAATTATTTTGGGAGGATAATATTTTTTTATAATTTTGCTATTTGCTTAGTTTTATTAAAAAATTATTTTTTCCGTTTTATTATATTATATATAACAATATTGTTTACATCATAATAACAGTGGTATATAATCACAAACAAATTATGTAGTTTTAAATTATTTAAACCGTATACTTTATTTGTTAATCAATATTTTTAAATACAATAAATTTCGTAATATTTTTCAGCCTGTATTTCTTTAGGAAGTTCGTTAAAGCATTTTATTTGTTAGGTACGTGTAATGGTGTTGAGCTGTTGTTGTATTAAATTTACGAATTAATATTATTTGTCTTGTGGTTCTCGGTCTGATGCTCAATATTAAAATATATCATACGTATTGACCGGTTAGTAGCTGAGTGCATTCATGCGTCGGGTTAACTGCTCTTAGCACTCCATCATTGTACAAAAACAAACCCCATTGAAATGAAAGCAAAAGTCTTCTCCTCTCACGACACTCACCTGAAGAGTCGTAGCAAACTCAGTGGCAGACTTTGGACATGCAAAACAACCACCTTATTGTGGACCCTACTATTAAACTGCCGGGAGCCAGGGTTCTCTCCGCATCAGAAGACGTGGACCTCACCAAACCACATCCATCGCTGTCACAGCCGTTGTGCATATATGACGAATAAATGGAGAATCAAGGATTGTGAACCATGTGAATCTGGATATATTCAATAAACAGAATACATCGTAGAAGAATTTCCCCATCGTAAGTTTCCCTATGGCACATTTGTGCTGAATCAAGTGAAACTCCGATGCCGTCGACTGGTTGAATAACCACAGAATCCCGTTTTGACCTATGTCAACTTTCCTACTCACTGCAAAGAGGAAAAAGAATTGCACAAACGACATTTAATTCAGTTTACAATGATGGTAGAAGGACTTCTTCTAGAAAGACAAGAAAAATTACGAGAATATCATGGATATACTGAGGGATTCACTGATCTGTAATACCAAACTGTATGTACAATGCATTTGACCGATAAACGTGAAGCCGGGTAAAAATATAAATCTTATTAATTTTATGCACAGGCAAATAATATTATACAGGATCATAATTACCTGGCAAGTCACTTGAGATGAACACTTTTTATTAGAGATTTTTATATATGGTTCTACACGCAGATGACATAATATTGGAAAACACATGTTATTTAAGATAGTATTCAATCCTGGTATTTATTCAATAATTATTTATGTTCTTGCTCGATTTTACGAAAGAAAAATCATATTTTATGATGGGTGGTACAGTAGAGAAATTTTACTAGAATTTTTCTTCCTAAATGTGATTCGTTCCTCGATAAGAAACGGATTAAAGTGTGAGGGTTCGAATAATGTTATGTTAAAATGGGATACGTGTAATTAGGATATATAGGCATTCCATGAGTGGTAATCTCAAGTAATTGAAGTTTAAGAAGTTCAGAAAAGGTATCTTTTTAATTTGGACCGAAATTCTGTTGAACTTGTTATGCATCTTAGTTCCGGGAAGAGTTTTTAGCTTGGGCCCTGATACTCTGAAAGCCCGATTTCCGCACTTAGTATTTGACTTGTGTTTAGGTTCTATCAGCCTTCCAATATTCGATGATAATGGTGATCTATGAGTTGATTGCCTTAGACCGGTGTTTTCCGGAACGCATAGTTTGGAGGTGTAAGATGGGGCCATTTCATTGATGGATTTAAACACCATCCAGCAAAATTTATAGTCGATTCTTTCAGGGCACTTGAGCCAGTGAAGGTTAAAAAGGTATTCCGAATGTGCGAATATTTAGAGACTCCGGTGTTGAACTTTGTTACAGCATTAAAGACGGATTGAATTTTGTTAGTTTTGTATAAAGGAATGTTGGCATAAAGTTGCCGTTACACTAATCGAGACGGGAGACCACATTGGAGTTGATCAATAGTTTTCCTGCCTCTGTAGGAAGGTTTCTATGGATTGACTTAAATGTGAAAAAAAACACTGTGCTTACAGTCCTATTTACTTGAGTTTTCAGCGAAAGATCCAAGAAGTTTAACTGATGTTTTTGAAATTATGTCGCTGCCTGAGACAGAAATTGTTGAAATATAAGAAATATTGGCATTTGCTTGTGGCTGCCCGTAGAAATTTGGTCTTAGAAAGATTCAGCTTAAGCTTGTTTGAAGACATCCAAAGAGTTATTGCTTCTTTCTATTCAGCTATGCGATTGTTGAGATTGTTGGCCTTATGTGACCACATGCTTTGAGGTTTCCTCCCTTCCCGCTAATGTGATCAGTGGTGTTTGCTTTGTCCCGAAATTAAAAGAAATTAATTTATCCGATAAACTATCATCGGATATCGCCATGAGCTTGTAAAACCACGCATATTTAACGACCCAAGTCCGCGGTGAAGTCTATGAACATTGCCCACTAGGCAGAAAATTCAAATCGCTTCAACCTTGAAACAAGCGAATTAAACTGAGAGTTTATAATGAATAAGCTATTTTTGCCCTCATAATATAAACGTTAAACAAAAATCGTGCAACGCAAATTTTGTAAAACACCCGATAATTTCTAATAGCCACAATTTTACCTCCGAAACCGCAGCCTTTATCGAAAATAACGTGGTAATTTTGCTTGAAAAAAAAACACGAAGGAAGAGCATAAATTTTTGATTTAGTGGGTTATTAAATAAGGCCCTATTCCCACATTCTTTGAGAAATAATTTCCACTGAATATAATATAAGAGTTGGCAACAGCCAGCCTTCTCAAAAACCCGGGGAACTTTTATTACTTATTCAATCCTTCAAAGTGAATGTCTTAATACTTGAACGACCTTCTGTGGTTCATGCGGCCCTGGTACGAATTATTGATGAGTTAATAATAACAATAAGTGCAATAATGCCCGACCCACTAAAGAAATCCAGAAAAAAACAAAATACTGAAATAAGTTACTATTTTTATAATGGAAAATTAACTATCTAATAAAACAAACACTTTCTTTTAAACCACTAATTTATTTTTTTAAATCGTCCCCAATCGGTTTCGCTTATCCCAAGCTTCGCTAGGGAAAAAATTAAAAGTTTTAAAAAATACGTAGAGTGAGCATATAGGCGAATATAAAACTAAACAATAGAACAGTGAGACATAAATACGCTTGCGTGTAATAGAATGGGACAACGTATAAAAAAGAAAGAAAGAGACACAACGTCAGAGGGAGGGATAAGAAGAAGTTGGAAATTTTGAGATAACGGAAAATATACGTAATATGGGACTGTAAGACCAATTAATTCGATTATTAAAAATATTGATACCATTTTTAATGGCCTTATTCCTAAAATTTCTAAATTATCTAATCTAATTCCAAAACCATTTTTGTGTATAATATTAACGCAGGTGCTATGATTATAGGTATGATCTTTTTTTCCTTTTTTTTAAATAGTCCATGTTCTTTAAGTATTCTTAGTTTTTATTATTGTGACAGCTATTTCTGCCATTTTCAAACTGCAGTTGTCACAGCTGTCACAATAATAAAAACTAAAAATACTTTCAAAACGTAATAATAACATTATTAAATTTGTATTAGATTATTTAAAAAAAAATATTGGAGTTCTACGAATTAAACACAAAAACAATTAATGATCTCTTTCAATTAGATGGTGGGCGAATTCAGAAAAACCATGGCTATTTAAATATCTAAGATGTTCTTTGATCCTAATATTGACATAACGTGCTGCCTTACCAAACAGTAAAACCGAAAAATAAATTGGTGGTTTAAAACAAGGTGTTTTATTTAAAAAAATATGTCAAACCACAAAGTAATTGCATTCTGCGAGAAAAAAGATAAGTTAGCAAATACATCTGGAATAATTTGCGTCGAGGCTAAAAGTTTTAATGCTTCAAAATAACTCTTAGATCTAATATTGACCTGTCAGTGGGTGAGTTAGAAACGCGTTTGGGTCTCACCCAGGCATCGTGAGTTCAATTCCTCGGCTGGTTAAGTCCACTATTACGACACAAGCAACATCTTCCGCTTACTGTGATGGTAGTAGGAGATTTTCAAATATTGTCAGGTTATTCGTAATCAGGGAATATTCATTTGTCTTTCTTTTAAAAAAAAAATATATCGACGTATTTTTTTAATAACAACAAACAGACTGAAAAATTAATGCAAAATAATATTAATAGGTAGGTACTATACATATATTTTTTAATATTTGAAACAGAAACCTCCTCGGTTCAGCAGCAAGCTATTTATCTTCGTATGCAGAAGTCGCTGGTTCGAAATCCGGGGCTTAGTAATTTTTTTTTTAATATAATAATAAATTTTAATAAGAATTTTATTATTTCACCATGTTGATAGTGGTAAATACACTTAACATCGCCCTAGTAAATGATCACCATTTTGAAACCAAATGGCTAAAACCCTGTTGAGTAACCAGAATATCTGAATAGCCAGGTACTTCCCAATATTCCTCTGTCCCATCTTTTTTCCCTCCCACTCTCTTCAGCTCACGACTTTTTTTTATCCAAAGTGGAAATGTCATTACCACTGGCTCCGGGCAGTTGGTAAAAAAAAAGTTCCTGAAAGAGTTATGTGTTTACTGTAATCAGTGTGTTAGTTTGCAAACATAAATTAGGAACAACATATTCATAACGCTACAAATTTAATTCATAAATCTAAATACTTTTTCAAACAAACAAGCAATTTCCACAAAATTAAGCTTTTAAAATCAAAGTATTACTTGCTGTACCAATCACATATAATATACGGAATTATAGATTGTGGTAATGCTTCTTCTGTCTCAATCCCATCAAGAAAAACCCAAAAATTAATTTAAAAAAATCGTTCTGGAATTCCTTCTTTCTACCAGTACTGATATACCGATTCAATGCCACCAATGTAAACAACTACATATTATTTTTTATTGTGTTTAATTTGTAGAAATCCATTTTATATATATAAAAAAAAATTGAAATAATTAAAATTTAATAATGTTATTATTATAAGTGTTGCGTGGATATTTATGAAATACATTAAATTCATTCACTTAAATAGCATTCACGTCATTGTAAAACAATTAATAAAATACTTTATGCAGGGAAAACAGCTATCAACCGTTAATACCTCATAGAAGAGAGAATTTTTAATTATCACAATTATTTTCAAAGTAAATTGTTTTTACCGGTAATTAATAATTTTAAACACCAATCAAATTAAATTTGTGTGGGAGTAAATAAAATCATGGAAGTGAGTCGTCTCAACGTGGCAACATCTTGAGTTTGAAAATGGCTTTGAACGCCAAAACAGCGGTAACAATAATTTATGTTTAATATACTTGCAGAACTTAATAATAACATTATAAAATTTGATTTACTTCAAATTTTATTTATAAAATACATATTAAGGTCATAAAGCAACTCTTTGCAAGAAACATTCTGTTTAATTTTGCACAAAAACAATACAAATCAACACAAACTCTACATAACAACCGAGCCAAAAATAACGAACTACTCCAAACTCCGTTTTCTAAAAGTAGTTTTGGACAGAGATATTTTAAATATATAGCATGTCAATTACACAATATACTACCAACTATGGCTAAAAAAATATAAGCAGTAACTAAAGAGAAACACGAAATAAAGAATTGGTAGAATAGGTAGTTCCATTATTGCCAACTATTGTAAAACACATACCCAGACGTCCGTATTCAATTTTGATTATATATTTTTCTTTAGGCATATGCAAATCAATTTTTATTTTCATGTATTTATTTCTAAATCGATTGAAATAAAAACTGAAAATTTTACTCCCATATATTATCTTCCTTCTTATATTTATTTTATTTCATCTTTTATTTCTACATTTTTATTATCATTTATAGGAATACACTTACATTTCTTATTCCAAGCGGTTAAATCTTCCGTTAACCGTAAAGAAAATATTTATTACCGTATTTACCCATATTGTACAATTTATGTAATTCCTACGTCTGTGTCGACATATGAAATTTCCCAGTGAGACAGGTATTGAACAATCCATTATCATTATGTTTTATCATGATAAATAATAAAAAGTTTGTGATCTAACATTTTGCTAGGTGCTGTTATATTGGTAGATACTATCAAAAACATCAGATTTGATCACTTATGTAGTTATTTAATTGTAGAATGTTCTTGTAAATTAAGCTCACGATGAGAAACGAAGCGGTAAAACAGATTGCAAAATTGTTTCGCTATCCACAAACAGTCCCCTCCAATCAATTAAAATCATAATACTATTATAAAAAAATCTTTGCGAAGTATTGTAAAGTATGATATGATTTACATCACGCAATGACCGCAAAGTATGTAGCTAGAGTGCATAGTGAATTCTTTAGTCTAAGTGAAGCCCCTAGCGTTAATTACCTGTGGAAAGCCTCGGCGGGTCGTGTTTTACCTGGCGGTAAGCCTGCCTTACCTGCTTGTTCAGCGCTCCGCTCCCGTCCCGCGCATGAATTTCTCATGTGGGGTACCCTCGGATTGTTCGAGATTATGACAAGAATTTCCAAACAGCGCCGCCCTCCTCACAGCGGATGGAAATACCTGAGAGATTTACTGATCAAAGGAATTTAATGTTTTATTCTTCGCGTTTTATAATATTAGATGCGATCACTGGGCAGATAATCTCTAGAAGTGTGACCAAAAAAGCGATTTGAAAGAAAACGGTTGTATACAATTTAGAACGGTTTTTTTTAGAATATCTAACATTTTTTTAATAGCTTTGGATTTATTTATTTATACGCCTTAAAAGGCTTTTTAATAAAGGTGATACATTTTAACTTACATGTACAAGAATATCTGTTTAATATAGGAAAAAAATAATTTAGATAAATATTATTATTACATGATAAATTAGGTATAATATATAAGTGGATGCAATTATAAAGCAGGTGTAAAATAACAGGTATATGCAAATAAAAAATATAGCTGAAGCGAGTCCACTGAAATTACGAGTACAATGAAGAAGAATAAAATGAAATAAAATTGGAAAACTCGTGTAATAATAAAATAATAATGTTAAAATAAACAATAACTTTGTTTAGATCACTTGCATTTTTTAAATACTTCTTGTCTACCAGGTTTCGCTTCTACCGTAGCTTCATCAGGGCTTCTTCAGGGATAACTATGATAGTGTGATATAGATTGATACAAACGGCGAGTGGACGGCCATGAGTGGGTGGGGAAGCAGGTATCGGACAGAGAAGGGTGTGTACTTTGTTAATTTGGAATATTTTAAGTATCTATTTAAATCTATTTATTTTAATTTATTTGATTATTAATCACCCTAGTATTAGTGTTTTTGTCTTTAGCAATACTGATTTAAAAATATCTGCAGAATACCACCAGAATTTATTACCAAGGCTATGAAGCTTCTACTACCTTCATTAAAAGCGGATGATGTTGCTGTGCAATAATGATTACTTTAATGTGCTAGCCGAGGAGTTGAACTCACAACGTCTGGGTTGGAACCAGATACTTTTTAATTGAATATTTTTTTTTTAAAATAAAGACAAATATTCCCTGGTTACGAATAACCTGAAAATATATTAAAATCTCCTACTACCATCACAGAAGGCGGAAGATGTTACTTGTGTCGTAATGAAGGACTTAGCCAGCCGAGGAATTGAACTCACGACGCCTGGGTGAGACCCAAACGCGATGCCAACTCAGCCACTGACCGGTCTCATGTCAACTCAGCCAATAACCGGTCCATCTAATAGAGCAATTTTAATTAAATGAATTGAATAGGTATATAAGTACAACAGAATTGTAACAATTTCCATGTGCGATTTCAATTTAACCGTTAAAAACTGGGAAAACCACTTGCAGAATGAAAAATCGCTCGTCGATTTAAGGGCCAGCACTCAAAAATGCCCCACACATCACTTTGCAGATTGCTTACTCTAGAAATATTACAAATGATTTATCTGATTTTCTATACGGGTAGTTAGTAAAACATAGTAGGTAGGTAGGTAGTTAGTATCAGGTTTCAAAATACATATATTCTCGAACTGTAATAATTAAATTCTGTGAAATACATCCCAAAATGTCTGAAAATAGGTGCAGTTTGAAAATCAGTAAAAACAATTTTTAACGTGTTGCCTAAAATTCCAGCACATATTTAAGCAGAATTTAAGATTTGCAGTTTGAGGATTTTACTCCTTTGAAACCTGATGCATTTTTCTAATTAGTCGCATAGAATTTACAAGATAAATCATCCGTAATATTTCTCGAGTTAGCAACCTGCAAAGTGTGTATTTTTGGCCTCAAATGGGCCAATGAGATTGTTTATCTGTTTAAGAAGAGAAATTAAGTTTACTTCCATAACGCAGACACGCTATCAATACACTTCTAACGTTTTACCTGTTCAGTGGATACGACTGAAATTGTACGCCTGGAGAAACAGTTAATTAGATTAAACGTTCTATAATAATTAGTATACAAGTAGCACTAAAGAGACAAACTGATAGAAGTGTTTTGTGGGCGTGTCTATTTTACTTTAAGTAAGCTCAATTTTCGCTTATTTCAGATTACGTTAATGTTTTAATTGTATTAATAATGTATTTTACACTCATTACTCAAATTCCAAAAACAGGAACATTGTCAACATTCAGTTAAGCCTCGCTCACACGAAGCGTTTTTAAAGCTACTATTAAAATAGCAGCGTTGAAATCGCTTCGTGTGACAAGGTATTTGTTGTAACTCGATTAGCAGATTTTTAACATTCGCGCGTTTCGATTAGAACATGTTCCATTCTTTCAATTCAAATCAATAAGACACTGTAGGGGGGCTGTGTGGCGGTACCCAATCGTAAGATATTTTTGCACACTGGTATCACCAGCTAGCCTGATCACGTGCTTAGATTCCAAGCGCCGAGCCGTACGGCTCAACATCTTCCTTCAGTATTGTACTGCCGCGTCCTTCTGATATTTCATATTTAAGTAGAAAAAGTATATAATATATATATTTTTATAAATTATATCAGTCATTAATCTTTCAAGTCGTTTTAATACCTTTATTCAATAGGTAATACTGTCAGATATACACGTGTGTACCCTTTTCTTAATTAAATCTCTAAAATTATATTACGCACTTATATATTATATATCATGTAGATCAGGCTAGTACCATATTTATAAAAAAAGTATTATCTGAAAATTAAAAACCATTCCCTTTATAACTTCTCTATGTCATGCACTTATACATTATTATATAAAAATGTATATCATAAATAAGTCACACTTGTATACGTACTATGTATCATGTTCTTTTTTGTTAACTAAAAACCTTTTTTTTTCTTTCTGTACACAAAATCATGTAAAATGTTAAAGTATTTAAAAGCCCCATTGGGGCGATAATAATTAATAAATAAATAAAATATATAAATAGCGATAAACGCGCCATTTTGGTGAACACTTGACCTTATTGCCGATGATGTAACCTCTTTACCGCTATGCGGCGCTAATATCACCCCATCTGATATCTCAAATTGCTAGTCGCTTGCTGTTTATGGTTTATTTCATGTTTTTTTTCGTCATGTAAGACATTTCACTCGCTACTACCTACGCAGTTTCAGTAGCTCTGTGTGACCGTCTAGCAGCGTCAATATCGCACCATGTGATCGAGACTTTAGCTATGGTGAAAAACCAAAGAAAATGTTCCCCACAAAAACAAAGATATTATTTTAATCGTTGATGAAAATAATATTAACATAACCTAAATGATACATTAAACCGGAAAAAACAACAGAAAATAAAAAGATATCAGTCGCATCTGGGACTCGAACCCAGGACCTCTGCCTATCCGGAGCAACCGCTTTACCAACTTAGCTAATGAGACCATTATATTTCTCCATTTTTAATCCCATTAAAAATGGAGAATAATATTGACAAATCTTGAATTAGAGATATGATATCGATGAAGATGACATAAATTGAATTGGTCCTGGGTTCGAGTCCCAGATGCGACTGAAATCTTTTTATTTTCTGATTTCATATTTTATTTAGGTTATGTTGATATTATTTTCTTTAATGATTAAATATTAAAATTAGGTTTTTATATATCAATAAAAATAATTAATAATTAGAAAATTGATTTTTTTTAAAAATAAATTAGCAGGCAAAGGTGATTATTATATTATAAGGTTAGTAATAGGATCGTTCACTACCCTTACTGTTTTACACAATTTGCTATCGTTGAATATAATAAGAATATGTATATTTATTTAACTGTTCGATTATATGCCCATCTGTGCTTTTACATGGATTTTTAGAACAGAATATAATGAACTATCAAAAATTTAAACGATAAAGTAACGAAAAAATGTTTATAAACTTTTAGCAGTAACATAAAATAGAAAACTAACAATATTATAACACACATCTTTAACGCTACATTATCCAAGCTACAATATTTAACTGTAAAAATCATCAAACTGCTGATATAGATGACGTTTTACTTCATAAATGGAGTCAACGAAAATATCAACAATACCTCCAAACTTGTTGCCCAGATCATACATTCTATTGGTTAGTGAGTGTGACTAATAGTTGATTGTGTACGTGTTACAGAAAAATGTTACAATTTGTCTTATGTTTCTCGTCGGTACATGTAATTCAGTAGTGGGGACGATGGAAGGGCTGTCAATATCATATAAAAGCAGCCTTGGTTTGTTTTAAGTCGTGACAATAATTTTGTACAAATCAACTAAAAACCATATTATTTAATCTAATATTACTCTGTAAAACATATTTGCAGTTATAAATATAAACTTTTTTTGCCATATTTATGTGTCAAGGGTTCATACATCATTTTTTTGTACCAAAAACTTTTCGTCTCACATTATTTTCGAGAAGATACGGGTATTTAATATTACATATAAATTTATATGTATTTATGATTAACGAAAATTTCCGTAAAAAGGAGAACTTTATTAACGCTTGGTTTACAGTTCTACCACCAGAATGCAGTATCGCTGCTTTCTCCACTAGCGGAATAAAGGAGAACTCTTAACCCTATCGGTAAAAAGGAGGACTATTTTACTCGAATCCTTATAAAAGAGTCCTTGTTTATTTATACTATATCCATATCAATAATAATCATGTTTCAATCTCGTGTAGGTTTTCGATGTATTCAGATTTGTGATGGTTCCTGAGCATTTCATCGGAATTCTAAGCAATTATGAGGTTAAATACCGTTAAACATAACTGATACTTTTACTTTTATACCTCGCCCATTGTCGTCACAATCTAGCGTCGTGTAGTAACCGGATAGTGGAACAACCACGTGGTATTTTGCCGACGAAACTACGGAAAGCTCGGCTCGTAGCAGTAATAAGTCGAGCAATTCTTTATATAATGCTCTCCGGGAAATTGCCTCCATAAAACACGGAAATACAACTAACTTATTCAAACTTTTCAAATGTTTTGCCTGGATTTTTTTTACATTATCCCTCTTTTGTTTCTGAAAATATGCATAAAATATACATTAAAACTTTAGCCTTTTTTTTAAATAACTGCTGGCCACCCGAATTTCAAGAAAGGAAATGTTTTCAGTTCATCCAAAGCTTACAGAAAAAACGCTGGTTTCAAAATAATCTTTTTTGTTTTATTTTTTTGACTGTGGGCTGCGATGTCGAAGGCAACGGCAAACCGCAACATTATACTCCATAGTAATCACCATTGCAGATTGCCTAGATTAAGGCTAAATTCCGGTGGGAGAAGATTGATCGGAAGCAATGGAACTATGGCATTCTCATTAAGGGAAATGATAGAAGTGTTAAGGGGGGGGGGGGGGAAGAATATGAATTGGGTTAGAAAGCACATCGCTATTTAGATTTTTAAAATAACAAAATATCGAGGGGTAACTGCCAAAAGCTGGCAACTATCAAAAACTTCTTTTTGAAGAACACAATTTTAAAATTTGACTTTCATTCTAAAATCGAGGTTATGGACAATTTTTTTTTCTTCTAAATACCACTATATTATAGTTTCCTACACAAACATTGCAATTAACTAATTTATCGTAATAATCACAAACAAAAATGGATTTTAAGTCAAAGGTCACGTACTAACAAGTTTTTGGCTGTCAACGATTCAAAAAAATTGTCACATTATTGTGGTAAGTGACTTTACCATATTTTGGATGAAACAATGCATGGAATTTTGTCTCTTCATTTCACATATAATCCTTTTGCTAGATAACTTTTAACGTATGATTATAGCAATTTATAGAACATGAGAATAATGGTAAGTGATATTACAAGATTCTTGCTGTAATACAACGTTGAGTTTACTTGTGCATTGAATATTTTGCTTTTTTTAAGTGCTCTTAGAATATTTTCTTGTTTAATAATTATGAAAAATGGAGTTACGAGATTTTTCCATCAAAAATAATAGCCAAAAATTCAGTATAACGAAATGGGATGGGCCTCAAGCTTATTCCAGATATAGATTTACATATACAACCACCAAAATCATCGCTAAGTCTCCAAATACTTAAAACGTGGTGTAGTTACCAGCTTTTGGCAGTAATCTCGCGAATGAAGCTAAAGCCATTTCAAGCGACACGCGATGAATCGATTCTGAATGGCGGTCTGTGACCACGATGAAAGTATTTTTCTTTCTGGGACGAGGACGAAACAAATATTTTTTGTTTGTTCTTAATTTTGTGAGAAACAACCTTCCGATTATACCTAAGTACATATTTCTAATTGCTTCAGATATTAAAGTTCCGTTCCATATTAACATTCAGATTTCTAAATATCATTAGATTAGTATATTTATTTATTGTATTATGTACGCCGTATAAGGGCTTTTACATGTAGAGTTAGTTATGGTAAACAGGTGTAAAACACATCACAGTAGGTTCATAGATAAAATAACGAACAAATAAAGTAAGTAATTACTTGTAAAATCCAAGTAATTACTTACAGATTGAAATTTTCAAAATGTACCTCACATTCTCTGATACTTATACTCTAGACACATATATTAATAATTGTTGAGGATGTACGAGTATGCAATAATCGGTTGTTTGTATTTGTATTCCGAGCAGTTAAACATATCTACTGTGTCTGAATATGTATTTCCTTCTGCGTGGAGTCTAGGTAATAGAGAATTTTTGAATGACTCAGTCCTGAAATTATTGTTACAATTGAATACAATTTTAGATCGAGTAGTTCTAGTTGGAATATTAAATTTAATAAAGCTGACAATTTCAGGACTGTCTATAAAACCATTAACAATTTTGAAAATAAAAGTTAAACAAATCTTCTATCTGAGAGTTTTAATAATTTTAGTTATTTCATTAAGTAATTGTACTTTATAGTTTCTATAGGTAATCCGAGTTTATAGTTAACATATCTCATAAATTTATGTTGAACTTTTTCAATAGAGTCGGAATGAATTTTATAGTGAGGGGACAATATATATAATATCTATTTTCCATTTATTCATCTCTTGTGAAAAAATAAGAACAGATAATGGCATATTTACATAAAAAGGCAACATACCGACATGATTTCAACGATAAGAGAAATACGCATGCTCATTTCTTTTCTACCATTATCACTACCCTACTATCTCTAGAATATAAGAGCACTAAGCGAAGATAGCCTTCTTAATTAGATCATAATTCTTTATTTCTCATACGAATAAGAGCCATTGTTCTTTATTTAAAAGCTCTGCCCACTTATAGGCCTTTTTTTCTCCCTAACAAGCCATATGCCAGCGTTAATGTTGTAATCTAAGAAAATGGGCTACAAAATCCCTTTGCAGATTGCCAAAATGATAGCACTTAATATCTCAAGGTTTTCGTTGATTTTCCCGAATGGAATGAAAAAGAAAACTTCATTCGAAACAAAAAGCATTAAAAAAAACTTCATGTTATTTATTGACAATTATGTAACACAAGTGTAGTATTCTACATGAATATTTTTCAGGGAAAAAAAAACATTTTTTGTGTTGGGTCGATCGTTTACCCATTTCCATAACAGAATAATATTGGAATGTGTTACTGAGTTTGTATTTTCTTCTATCACCTTCCTCTGCTACGTACAACATTAAAAATCAGCTGAATTATCAATTCATATTTAATTTAATAAAATGAAGTTTTCTTGTTTTTAAATCCAGGTTAAAGTCAAAATTTTGAGCATTCGATGAAGAACTTCTAAATCAATGTATTACTAGTGATTGCACACAAATATGAAGAATACTCCATAAGTCTAAACTTAACTAGAATATTTTGGTAAGCTTGATAACATTTTGGTGCACGGTATTATAATAACAATAATGTTTTTTATAACAAAATATATATAATGATGTTCTCACTGGGATTTCCCGTGCTGATGATTTCATTTACAAAATATTTAATTACATTTTATTAAATTGATGAAAAAATAAAAATAATTGTTGGGTGAGGCGTTTTAAGTGCAGTTGAGTGGTTTCGATGTTAGTCTGTATTTGGTGTTAATATATTTTCTATTTCAGATCTACCTATGAGACGTATCCAGTGTTTTATTTACTGGGTAGATTATATAGTTGGGTGTTGCTAAGGAAATTAAATACACTTTTGTTTTTACCTTCGTACAGTTATCATTTATGGGGTAAAAATAACGAAAACGATAAAAATAACACTAAAATTATTGTATATATATATTTTTTTCTTCACAAGAAGTAATTTATTTATGGTTTGACATCATTCTAAATAAAACAAACACTTTTTTATAAACGACTAATTTATTGTATTTTTACGCCAACCGGTTTTGCTTAGAACAAGCTTCGTCAGGGCAAATATAATAACTCTGTATTATTTTCTTTAATTAAAAAATATCCTGAAATAAAAGTATAATTTTCATTGTAGCTAATTGGCATTCTTCAACATCCAACGGTCTTTTATGTTGAATTTAAACAAAAGCTGCGAATCGAAACCTTTTGTATCTTTACGCCAGCATTATTCGGGATATCCCTGATTTTGCTTCATCGCAATGACGTTTCATAAAGCTCGGAACAAAGATTTGGTGACAAAGTAATAGAGCTCATTAATCATTATTCTAAATTTGCACAGTCTTGTGTAGAACAAATGTAGTTATTATTTAAATTAAAACAAATTAGTTCCAGCTATTCAAATTTGTAAGAAAAATATTCTTTAAAAAAATTTGAAATGTAATAATTTTCTTAATATATTGTTATTTTTAATTTATTTTTAAACGTTTTACAAGATTAAAATTAAACGTATATTTTTTTAATTTATTTTTAGGTTTTCGTATAAGTAAAGACCCTGATTTGATTCGGTGTCCCGGCCTTGAGATTTAGGTCGTTTTGATGTATGTACCACCTTTAATATATATTTTTTAAATAGAACGAATGCACCCGTTATTAGAACATAATCAAGTAGGTACCTTCCTATGTTTATTATAAAAACGTACCTAGGAACCTACAATATCATTTAAAAAAAATTCTGCTCTGAGTATAATTTTAAACAAAACTAACACTTTTTGAAAAATGCAGCGGAAATTTTGCAATAATTTTAGCGATTTATTTATTTGATTTCTAAATACATTTTGCAGAATGTGTTTCATGTTAATAATTTTTACGTATATTTATTTCATAAAGTTATTTTTAAAGCGCGGTTTTCGTGAAAATAAAATCAAAGGGGCGGGTGGTTGAGTGGGCAGCTTCAAGGGATTACGAGTATTCACATTCCAAATTATTATGTTTTAGTTTATGATGACCTCTAAGGTAGTTAGGATAGGTTAGGATGGGTTGGGTTAGTTTAGGTTTAGCTAAGGGTAGTTTAAAGAAGGTTATGTTAAGTTAGGTACGGTTAGGTTAGGTTAACTGAACTGGGCGGGTAACTTAATTCAGTAATAATAATTGGAATAATTTATTTTATAAACAATAACAGTACGACGTGAGCTGGTGGCGGCAGCAGTGTTGCATGTTAGATAAAACGCGGATGGTCGACATATATATATTTAATTCTCTTGATTATGATTAAACACTAACGAATATATCATTTTTCGCAAGGGTGGATAGAGGGGTTGTAATGCAACATACTTCTGTCTTGAGACGTCTTAGGGTTTATTTATAGTCATATGCTATACTTGCCATTTCTGTCGGCTAACATTAAAAAAAAAATAATCTCTAGATAACGTTTTTCCGTATAGTTTGCTAGAGTTTCTAAAAGCCTAAGGGTGTATTGCGAATTTAACGCCACACCTCTCAACGTAATCAACATTAGATCGCATTGTGATAGCTGAAAGATGAAAACATATTAAAACCCCTGTTCTTGTCGGTTTACTAACACACACTCTCGGCTACTTAATAAATTCTACACCCCCTACCAACTATACTATACCAAGTATAGTACGTTTGCTATAGGCCGCGTCCCGCCCTGCGAGACAGTTTCAACTGTGGTAGTTTCCTTTGTCGGAGGCTTTGCATGTAAGCTCAGAGGTTCCGTGTGTTGCTAAACTATGCGGCTTGTCACGTGTCACGGCATCAGAGCTGAACTGGCAGCAAACCGACATTTTGGTGTTTAAAGTAATTAAGCATACCTGTGTAATAAATGTCGACTATCATAACATCGCCTTGTGGCTTGTTTAGTTGTAGTGAAAAATATAACATGATTTAAAAAAAAAAAAGTAAAATATCACTAAAAATATTTTGTTATATACCTAAAAATATAAGAAGGAAATGTTAACCATCGCGTATCTATTTTTTTAAATAACAATATTCAATGCGTAGGGATTAGAGAGCTTCAGCGTCACGAAATTTGCATGTGTTTTTTTTGTCTCGAATTTCAAGATGAACGCAATTTTTTTTAGGTCATTTCTCTTTTTTTATGAATACCGCACAAGAATCCTAACTGTTTCCAACCGTCTGGAGCCAGTGAGACTATGGCATCCTCAAATGTGGAATGTTGTAAGGCTAAAGGTATTGGGGAGGGGAAGGAGAAGGGGAAGAGGAAAGTGGGAAAGAGACCTGGCTATTCAGGTCTGGTCACCAAACACGGCTAAAAGCCATTTCAAGCAACGTTTCAATTCTGAATGGTGGTATTTCACCAGGGCGATACTGAGAGTTTCTTCCACTCTGGAACGTGCGCAAATATATTATATGTTATTGTTAAATTAATTAATTGTGAAACAGCACAAATTAATTAAATAAAATTTATTTGCGCACCCCGGTATTTTAACCTGCGACCTTCGGATTCGTAGTCGAGAACCTTACCCCTCGACCATGGAGGCCATTCTCCTTTGTCGTTTATCATTTCTATCCTGAGCGATTGAGCTTTAATATATGTATATTTATTTTTCGAAAAATAATAAACACAATGCTCTTTGTGTGTTGCATGTTCTGCAATCGACATCTTGGATGAAATTGTTAGTATTGCTTGTATAATAATATTTTTTAACGCTTGACTAAAAACAAATCTTCTTCTGGTGTCTTCTCCTTTCTGAGGTAGACAATCATTAGAAAAATCGTCACCCTGTAGACTTGAAGCACGAAATAACTCTGTGGAATAGCAATCGTACCAGTCATGTAGGTTGCGAAGCTATGTACCTCTGCCACGTTTTCCTTATCCCCGTTGTACATTACCTATATGTGCATTACGTATGACAAGTCACACTATGTGGATAACGCTGAAATAATTGTAATTATACCACTAAGGGTTGGTTGGTAGAAATTGCCACTAGGCAATAAATTCGCCGGTAAAAAATACGAATTAAGTATAATAAATATATACGATGTTTTTTATGAAGAGTTAATCTCTCTATATAAAAATGAATGATAGTCTGTACGTCCTCGATTTTCTCGAAAAATACTCCACCGATTTCTCTGAAAATAGCACTGTTTGTTCTTATTAATGCTGGGAAGGTTTAAATAGCAGTTTGAACGAAATCCAATATGTAAAACTGTTGCTATAACATTTTAAATTTAGTAAGAAAAATGTTGAACCCGTCATGTTGTATTGAGGTTAGCCTATAGATATACCACTCTGGTTAGCCAAAGATTACATATTCAAAATAAGACGTTGTGTTTGGGTAGAACATTTTCAAAATGGAAAATATAAGTGGATATGTACTTAAGAAGTTTATAAATGTTTGGAATGAAATAAAATTTTCAAATTAATATTTCTTTGTTTAGAGATAGTTACTTTCGGTGTCTAATCAATTATGGCTCCCAAACGATAAGCGAGAATTCACAACTTCATAGCTTATATCTAAAAAAAATAATAATCCCGAGTAAGGCCGGATGCACATCAGCTAGTAAATAAATAAAAATTAAATTTTTAATTATTATTTATTTTTGAGATTTAAGAACCTCATCGTAATATTTAATCATTGAAGAAGATAATATTAACATAACCTAAATGAAAGATGAAACCGGATAAAAGGACAGAAACTAAAAATATTTCAGTCGCATCTGGGACTCGGATAGGCAGATGCGACTGGAGTTCTGTCCTTTATCCGGTTTCATTTAGGATGTTAATATTATCTTTCTAACCGGTTAAAAAGGACAGAAACTAAAAATATTTCAGTCGCATCTGGGACTCGGCAGGTTATTATTATTTATTTTTGCGATTTAAGAACCTCATCGTAATATTTAATCATTGAAGAAGATAACCTAAATGAAGATGAAACCGGATAAAGGAGAAACTAAAATATTTCAGTCGCATCTGGGACTCGATGTAGAGGACCTGGGTTGAGTCCCAGATGCGACTGGAAATATTTTTAGTTTCTGTCCCTTTAATCTTCGGTATGTTAATATCTTCTAACCGGATAAAAGGACAGAAACTAAAAATATTTCAGTCGCATCTGGGACTCGGATAGGCAGAGGACCTGGGTTCGAGTCCCAGATGCGACTGAAATATTTTTAGTTTCTGTCCTTTTATCCGGTTTCATCTTTCATTTAGGTTATGTTAATATTATCTTCTTCAATGATTAAATTAAAATTAATTATTTGGGGTTTTTGTTTACCAATTTCAGGCGCGTTCTACCTTTTTCATCTGATTAGATACTCGATTAGGCGGTAGCCATGTTTATATTGTGCAAGATGATTTTTGTGTTTAATCCCGACTCACCCTTTAACTTGTTTTTTTTTAAAAAAAAAAATTTCTATTATTTTTTTTTTAATGTAATGGTTTGAGGTATATTTTCATGATTTTGACAAATTTTTTTTAATGAGTAAAATGTTATAATTTTTTCATAGAACTAATTTTTATTTTCTTTAATGTAATAATGAGAAGATACCTATAGAATAATTATTTTTCCGTCCGCCATTCCAGGAATATTCGTGTTTTAAGGCGGGATAAGCATTAAAGTATTCAAATATTAAAGTAAAAAATACAAAGCATTGAAAAAAAAGGTACATCAATTTTTTCAAATAATTCTACAAGCTATCTAGCAACATATGTGTTTTATCACTGCCAGTTTAAATTCTAGTGTGAAACGGTTAAATCGAATCTATGCTTAGGTATTCGGCAATCTTGTAGTTATCGTTCCTTATGCTGAAAAATTGTATGGTACAAGATATCTACATTCTATAGAAAAATGTACAAAAAATAATAAACGTTCGTTTTATTCAGAATGATCAACTAATCGCGTGTCTTTCAGAAGAGTGTCACTCATATCGACTCTTCAGCAGAATAAGGCTTTTTTATCTACATTTTAGGTCCGCCATCGCAATATTAAGTATCCGACCACGTAGCGCACCCACACTCACACGCCTCCCAATACACGTGTCACTGGAAACCACGTATTAAGGCGAAACACGTGAAAGTGCGGACTAATGCCGAAACGACATTACGTGAGATTTCCTACTTTAATTAGTTTAGGGAATTTCAATAAGTACCTTCTGAATTAGGAAACTCTTTGGAAAGATAATTTAAGAGACTGTAAAATGGTATTTTTTTAAACTTTTGATGTAATTGAACAAGTTTCTAGGTTCCCGTCTAATAATACGTGTACGTATTAATATGACATTATTCATACGCTCTCATTGGACTTAGCAATGATTTTTTTTTAAAGTTATGTTTAAGATTAAACGGGCATCAGAGACATATATATGGTGTGACAAATCCCAACGAAATATTTTTACAAAAATCTCCAAGACGGTTATCATGGTGTTTTTGCGATTTCCTGTACCTTTCGCGATACATTATGAAAGTTTTTTTAACGGCAACTAAAGCGTTGATCATACGGAGCGATTTTGACGCTGCTATTAATTCGAATAGTATCGTCGAAATCGCGTATGACCATAATTAGCAGCTTTTGAACGTTTGCGTGATACGATTAGAACATGTTCGATTCTGATCGTGATAATAGCGCAATTTTGGAATTCACGTAACCTAAATGCCGATAATTTGACATCTTCACTGCTATCTGGCGCTAGTGTCGTCATGTGTGACATCTCAAATCGCTAATCGCTAGATGCTGAATATTTTTGATTTATTTCCTGTATTTTTCGACGTACAGAACATTTTCCTCACTACCACATTATCAGTTTCATTAGCTTCATGTAACTGTCCAATAGCGGATCCAAATAGATAGAATAACTCATCGTCGCAATATAGTAGCGACTAAATCGCTCCGTATGATCGAGGCTTAACAACCTTCAGCTAGCCGCTAGCGCCTGCAGTAGGCTGACGCTTCCTGTTGGAGTGTCGCACACCCACCTCACCACAAGTCAAAAGTTGGAAGATGAGCCGTCTATCATATTTTAAAACATAAATAAATATATTATTAATAATATTGACAAAAAGATTTGAAATTTATCAAAATCTAGTAAAAATGAGTCATTAAACCCCACCTCACCAACGGCGTCAGATTTTACATCTCTCCAATTTCGAGATAATAAAGTTTTTAATTTTACAGGAACAAATAAACACAGATACTACGAAAAAGCTCCAATTCGGTATTTTCCATAAAAAAATCTAGAACTGTTTTGAAATACTGACACATTTTTCGACATTTATGTTTTATGTCCATAACACGATTAAACTACAAATTTAAAACTCCAACCAATTTCAATCATTTCTCTTTCCTCACAGTTTCCCTACACGCTTCCTGTTTTCCCGGTAATAATCCATCTATCAAAACAACGATTTCGTAACAATAAGAAAAACATTCAAATAGCGTATGTAACTGGCAAAAATATGCTAGCTTCAATAAGTTAATGTTTTCCACCAGAATGAGGACAAAGGAAGGAGCCAGTGGGAATATGGTATCCCCAACTTTAGTATGTTCTGATATTGAAGGGAGCAAGTAGAGGATAAAGATAAGGAAAGGGAATGTTGGATACCACTTAGGTTTTCAGATTTGATCACTTAACGCCCTTTATTTTTATATATTTTATGTGATTAGCTCACAAGAGTCCCAACTGCTCCCAACCGTCTGGAGCTAATGAGACTACGGCATCCCCAATTGGGGTATATAGTGAGGCTAATAATATCGGAGAGGGAAAAGAGATGCGGAAGGTGGGGAGAGTAGGGAAACTTTATGGCTATTTAGATCTGGCCACTAAACATGGCTAAAGCTATTTCAAGCAACGTTTCAATTCTGAATGGTGATCTTTCACCAGGACGATATTGACGGTATCTAGCACTCTGATGCGTACCGAAAATATCCTATATTATTTTTTATTAATTATTTATGAAACATCGCAACTTAATTAAATAAAATTTACTTAAAGGTACATTTATATATATACAAAGGAAAATCTTATTAAAAATTATTTTCAAAAAATTATTTTTTAATACATTAATAAAAATTCTTTGTAAATACCACTTTAATGACGCCACAAAGTGAATACCAATCGGAATGCTCCTTCAAAATCCATTTTCAAAGCTACTCGTAAAGTGAAGAATTTATTTTCTTCTTTCCAGCAGCATAATAATGGTTAATTCCCATCCACTTTAATTATTTTTCTTTTCCCTTCCCTCCCTTATCCCTTTCTCCCTCCGAGACATTAATTTAAAAGTATTATCGTACAATTAAACTGTTTTCACGCATTACGTGTGAAAAGTCACACTATGTAAATAACGCTGCCATATTATTATACTGTTTACTTTCCAACCAAGGATTGGTTGATAGAAATTGCCACTATGCAAATAAATCCGCCAATAAGTTGATAATTTTTTTGTGAAAAGTAAATACATAGAAAAATACTTTAGAACATTTTATTCGAATTACAAAAGGTCTTGTTAGTTAGCCGAGCTTTGTAAGATACGATAAATTATTAGATTTTCCAATGATCAGTGAAAGATTTCAATTTATAAATTCAACTATAAATGCAGCACCAATCGTAACATTTTATTGTTGGTCGAACCCGGCGAGTACCTCTCATCGAAAATATGAAACCTGTAAAATAAATTTCATTACATTCCTACTTCTTCACTCGAATTTGATTGCTCACCCATTCAATGAGAGAGATGTGCCTTTTTATGGAAGCCTTCCGTCGGTTTCGATTTTCCCTTAGGGGCAGTTTGGATAAAAAAAATTCTCCGCCTGTCCGAGATCCACGCGTGACTAGCATTGCGAGAAGCCTCCGTGAAGGTATTTGGAAATGAATACGCCTGGAAGTGGATTACACATTGTTTCCCTCAATTTATCGTCGGAATGATTACCGAATTAAATCAATAAGGTTCTAATTAAGAACGTGTTCGTTTGATTGCGGAAAATGGAACATATGTGATGGTACTTTATCAATGGCTAATTTTTATTAGATTTTGGTTTATTTTTCCTCTCGTTTTTCCTACTTTAACTTCTATTTTTAGTGTACTAATTGCGCCATGTTAGTACTAAAACTAATACATTTATTAACTAACTAATCGTTTCCCCAGGAGGGGAGGTAAAGAGAATTGACTGCCACACAGCTCCGACTTGGCATACACTCCATGCGTCATTCACATTCATGCATCGTCTCATTCTGTTATTTTGACTCTTGATTATGATCCAACTCAAATATTAGACTTACTTGGCCGTGATATATCTTCTTCATGATAATTGTATGAGACTGCTGACAATTTTTTTTTGCATTAATCTAGGATTTTGGAATCTGCATTATAAGACTCCTTGATGAGAAAATTCTTTGGTATGGTAATTCTGTACCTCATTTCTGCTACCTTCCTACTAAGAAATTCTCCTCATCCGTTAACGTGTAAAAAGCGCTACCATATATGAGTTATTTGAAACCGTGCACGAACAGAACCGTATTTTCAAAATAGAAGGATTGCAAAAGAGGTTTATACGTTTCCTTTTTATGGGGGAATATACTTCTACGTACATGATAATCCATTCCTATATTCATCCTTTAAGTTAATCTTTGGAGTCATAATATGATTGGATTACATGTTATATATTCCGCCTATGTTGAAAGGGGTTAACCCGTACGTTCCTAACAAGTATACTCATGGGAGATCCCATGCACTTTTGATTCTCCGAAAGCGAAAACATCTGCTTATATTTTGACCCATGTCACAAAACAGTTGATAAACTGTCCCCTTGACTTTTTAATTTCTACTTTATTGTATTTCCTATCTTTTCTAATTGTACTATCGTAACACAATAATGTTATGTACTTACTTGTACTATTTGTTATTTCTACTACTTGTTTTTGGACATATTTTTTACCATTTTTCATTTACTGTAATATGTTATACATCTGTAATCTTTGTAATATGTTGGTGTACCACTGTTATATGGAGACTAGAAAAAAAATAACTTGCTGCAGATTTTACAGGAAATATTACCGGTAACCGCTCTTTTGCTTTCGATCTTTCAATCCTTTCTCTTCATCACAGCAGGCATTAAATTATTCTTCAGTCGGCGAGCTTTTCGAATACTATGACATTTGAATTTGCAATTTGCGTTAAAATCCCTCGCCTCCGAAGTGATTTAACTTTCAAACGGCGTTAAAAAAATCGTGTAGTCTTTCTGCGGTTAGTCAGTTGAATTTTCGTAACATAATCTTTTAACAATAATTCTAATATAAAATCAAATCAATTTATTGAAGCGTATAGACCTAACAGTAATATTTATTTCACTGAAGAAAATAATGTTTACATAACTCAATCAAATATGAATCAGAATAAAGCATGGAAAATAAAAAGAATAAAAAATAGTCTATAACTGGGACTCGAACAAGATGTCTTAAAAATTAGGTTTCAATAGCTCAATTGGAAGAGCGTTTTCCCGGTAAGACAGAGTATCTGGGTTCGTTTTCCAGTTTCAACTATTACATTTTGAATACATTTTTCAATTTCATATTTCATTGAAATTTGTTAATATTATCTTCTTCGATGATGAATATACAATATTTTTAAACATTGAAGAAGATAATATTAACACAACCCAAATGAAACACGAATCCGCAAAAAACAACAGAAAACTAAAAAGATATCAGTCGCATCTGGGGCTCGAACCCGGGATCTCTGTCTATCCGGGACAACCGCTTTAACGACTAAGCTAATGAGACAAGTTCAATTTACGCCATCTACACCGATATCATACTTAGAGTTTAAGACTTGCTAATATTATCCTCCATTTTAAATCCCATATTATTGGCTGCTATACTTATGATGAATGCAAAGTTCGTCCCGAACACAATTGCAATCGGAATAGAGTCTCGGATATACCTATCCGATTTTCATTTATATGAGACATCAATTGACTCTTTTTAAACGTCTAGAAAGAATTTCTTTTTTAAACTTATTGAAGTTTATATACTTCATTGTAATATTTAATTATTGAAGAAAATAATATTTTTTAATCAATGATTAAATATTACAATCAGGTATATAAACTTCAATAAGTTAAAAAAATTCATTAATAAATATTTTATTTAAACTGAATGTAAAACTATATTAAAAAAATCATTTTAATGGCAAACAGCTCATATAAAACAAACCGCTTTAAGAACACTGGGTTTTATCTTATCTTGTATCCGACATAAAACTACCATTGTTAAAACTCGGAACAGTGAGCTTAGTTTCACTAAAAGGCTTTATTTTTTTGCTTTAAAATACGTGCGCTGTTAAATAGACAGTAACTTGTTTAGCTTTTAATAATGTTCTCATTAAAGCTTCGCGGTGAAACCACCGACATACAAGAAAACTGTCTGAATTTAGTTGTACCGGTAATGTTTATTTACTTTAAAAACATAATATCAATAGAAGTTTCTACATGGCGAATATTGTGATTACGTAATTGTTCGCTTACAATAAACAAAGCTGGGGCATAAGTGAAATTAAAAACATAAATCGTAAAACGAAGCTATCAGTGAAATCACTAAAATAATCTGTACTACGAATCGTTTTACATTATAAAAACAAAAAAAATATTCTTTCTATAAATTGTAGTTTTTTCAATGCTTTCGCTTGATTTGAATAAAAATAAAATTTATTAAATACGTTATAATAGATATGAGTGCAAACCGCTAAATAATTCTTATGAACAAGTTTAAAAAAATGCTTTATAGCTCAGATTATTTGTGATAATTTCCCGTGAAAACATGTTTTCTTTCTTATAAAATTATTCATAAGGATTCATAGGGATTGATAGGGACAGACTGATAGGGATATTGAAAGAAGGGAGAATGCAGGAAACTCCATTAATGGAGTACTGAAACTGGACTGGACTGAACTGGAGGAAAAGTTGTCCAGAGAAGCGAAGCTAGCAGTCCACAATGGATTGCTGATACCAACCCTGATGTATGTCAGTGAGGCATGGAATTGACAGAAGAAGGATGATAGTAAGCTGAATGCCGTATAAATGAGATCTCTGAGACGAATGTGTGGTAAAACCATGTATGATCGTGTGAAAAATATTGAAATTCGTAAAGAATGCAAGGCTGATGTAAGCGTAATGAGTAAGATTAAGAAAGGGAGGCTTTGATGGTTTGGGCATGTGGAGCGAATGAACGAAGAAAGGAGTGTAAGAAGAATGTATGACGCGAATGTGAATGGAAGAAGAAGCCGGGGACGTCCGAGGAAGACATGGCACGATCAAGTGAATCAAATACTTGAGTCGGGCCATGTCAGAATAATAGAAGAGAATGTATGAATGTGAATGAAGCAAGAAGTGCATGCCAAGATCGAGTTGTTTGGCGGTCCGTCCTCTCTCCCTACCCCTGTGGGGAAACGGCGTGATGATGGTTATAAAATTATTCACCAAATAAATAAAAATCGCTTTTTTCACTTACGTCAAACATTTCTAGACTCCGATTGCCAAGCGATTTTTTAGCCTCGTGGTGACATAAGACACACAGCTTGTAGTAATATTTTTGGTTTGTATATTTCTTTTAATCTGTTAATTGCGTTTTGAAAATTATTCTATCGAGATTTTTATCGTATGTGTAATTGTTTTTTTTTTTTTTAATAAAGTTATAAAGTTGTGAATTCTTGCTTGTCGTTTGAGTTCCATAATTATCTTGACAGCAAAAGTAATATCTTGTAATTACTATTACTGTCTATAAACAAAGAAACATTCATTTGAAAATTTTATTTCATTACCATTTAATTTTTAAAAATATATCTAAATAATGAAGTTCTTAAATAGGAACCAACTTGTGTTTTCCATTTATAAAATATTCTACCCAAACAAATATTCTTCTTTTGAATATGTAATCTGTGGCTAACGAGAGTGATATATTTATGGGATAACCTCAATACCACTTACAAACGTTATAAAAACAGTTTTACGTATTTGATTTTAGCCAAAGTACTCTCTAGACCTTATAAGAACAAACTGTGCCATTCACCGAAACCGGTGGTGTAATTTTCGAGAAAATCGAGGACAGAGAGACAAAGTTTCATTTTTATACATACAGATTAAAATAATACATGTAACAACGAATACGAATAATGTGTACGAACTCTTAATATGGTGAAAGATTCTTCTAATGTATTTTTTATCTTGATAAAAAAATAATTCAGTTTTCTAAATAGTCTAGTGAATTGCCTGTTGGTGCCTTAATTGCCAATTATTTTGCGGTTTTATTACCAAGTCCAAACCATGAAATCTTAAGCCCCTTTTTTATCTAATGCATTAAATTTCACAACATAGGAATGGGCGGGTAGGAAAAAAAATAGATGTCTGGTGTCTGAATCGAAAAAACTTTTCCGATATCGCTTCATCCGGCTTTCAGTAGATTTTCGTATTATTTTCATTCAAATTAAAACGTAAAGTTTTTATTTTATTTGTATCAATTAATTTATTTGTATCAATTAATTTATGGGACATTACTGTCATTTCCACGGCCACAATCAAATTGGACTATGCTCGCCTCGTGGCACGAATAGCGGATGACGAGTGGAATGCAAACATAATCCAAGGGCGTCCTTGGTCGCGAAATAAAAATACATAGATGGATGACAACTTCGAGAACTATCGGCTTCGATTTGTTGTCAAAAGATGACAAAAGTTCGGGTCAATTGAGAAAAGCCTATGTTGAAACCAGGGGCGATATTCCCGTTCATTTTAAGGAAGATTTTTGTTAACTTTTTCCTTAGGGTTAAACCATTCTATAAACGGTTCTATCGGATGACAGCTGTCAGTTGAATTCAGCGAGCAACATTTATTAAAAATTCCAATATTTGCGATGCATTAACGAGAGAAAAACAAATTCTCAATATTGACAAAAACCTTTATTCTATCAATATTGAGAATGTAGTAGACCTGGGGCGCTATTCCAGTTCTTTTTAAGGAAGATTCCTTAACTTTTTCCTTAGGGTTAAAGCTTTCTTACTTAACTGTGGTTCCGATACTTTCGGGTGACAGCTGCCAGCTGAATTCAGCGAGCGACATTCATCAAAAATGTCAATATTTGCGATGTTTTAACAAGAGAAAAACTCAATATTAAATATTTTACCAATTACGTTATTATTTTCTTTAAACATAATTAGCTAGTAAACATTATTAAACATTATATAGCTGTTGATATTTTTGACAATTCATGTCGAGCGCAAATTCAAATTCGTCATTTATAGAACTAGAGAGAAAGAGAGTATCTAATGAGGTAGGTATATTTTATAAAACGTGATTCTTCGTTAAAAGGCTTATTTATGATATTTAAAAATAAAATTAAAATGTTTTAAAATGAATTATAATATAATGTAATTGTTTTTAAAAGTTTTAGTTCAAAATCTTATGTCATTTCAAGATATTTCATCAATTTGTGTTTTCAAATAATCTCTTGACAATCTATTTAGGATCTTTTTACTATGTCTCACTGGAATAGCGCAGTTAATCAAGAAGTCTTTAACCCTAAGGAAAAACGTAAGGAATCTTCCTTAAAAAGAACGGGAATAGCGCCCCTGGAAACCATAAATCTGGTAAAGAATATCATTGACTACTTAAATTATTTTAGCTAATCTTGCATTTCAGAATGGAGTGTAATCTTGAACCTGGATATCAGTTGCGTGCAAGGCTGAAAAGCTGTGCGTACCCTAAGAAATACGATTGGTTCAAATGGTTTTTTCCATAATTTCGGTAAGGAACTTGTACGATCTTATTAAGTTGGCCATAAAAATCAGCGAAATATGATAATAGAATTGCCATTTTCAAATAGTCCACACGCAATTGACACCCGAACATTAAAACTTACACACAGCCTACCCTTGGCCGTAGAGAAATGCATGCCACCGCTGGGTATATCTTAATTATTTGCAACTAACAATACTTTAAAAAATATTATTTTATACAATAAAACCCAAGGAGTTAGAGCAGTTTAACGTCTACAGTTCAATTCTGTAAAAAACATAAAAAATATATTCAAATTTTAATTATTTATATTGATATTTAAAAACCTCATTTTAATATTTAATCATTGTAGAAAATAATATTAACATAACCTAAATGATACATGAAAACGGACAAAACGACAGAAAATAAAAAGATTTCAGTCGCATCTGTTAGTCGAACCCAGGACCTCTGCCTATCCGGGGCAACCGCTTAACCAACATAGCTAATGAGACCAGTTCAATTTATTTCATCTCCATCGATATCATATCTCAAATTCAAGATTTGTCAATATTATTCTCCATTTTTAATCCCATATTATTGGCAGCATCTTCATAATGTTTTCTTTTTTTTATATGAATACCGCACAAAGGTCCCAACTGCTCCCAACCGTCTGGAGCCAGTGAGACTATGGCATTCCCAATTGGGAAATGTTGTGAGGCTGAAGGTATTGAGGAGGGGAAGGAGAAGGGGAAGAGGAAGGTGGGGAAATACCCGGCTATTCAGATCTGGTCACCAAATACAGCTAAAAGCCATTTCAAGCAACGTTTCAATTCTGAATGATGGTATTTCACCAGGGAGATACTGAGAGTATCTTCCACTCTGTAATAATAAATATTCACTGAAATCTTTTTATTTTCTGTCTTTTTTTCCGTTTTCATGTTTCATTTAGGTTATATTAATATTATTTTCTAGAGTGATTAAAAATATATATTCAAATATTAATATATACAAAAAAAATGTGTTTTTGAAGATTTGGAAATTATGTCGTCACACACAATTCGGTATCTCAGTGGATTAATACCAAATTCACCATGGACAGAAAGGTATAAGAAAACTGAGTCCCCCATCCTCGAAGTCGATCGAGTAGGTATATCCGAGAGATATAACACTTTTATTAATAAAACTGTATTACTGTAACACTTTCCCAACCTTGATTTAGTCCTAACCTTTACCAATTGTGACGTCATAATGAGCCAAGTCTCCCCCAGACTTGGTGATTTGCCAAGTCAGCGCGAACTTCTAGCTTGACATACTTAGCACAGCAGATCTTACGGCTTTTAGGATGTTCCGACCAATACAGGGTGCTTCTTGGATCAAAATAATTCCAATCAATCTTTCGTCTTTTTTAATGCTACTTTATAATATGCATCTAATTCTTTCTAAGTTTAAAGATTTTTGAGATCATAAATTGGATGCTGCAATCATTGTTTTTACACTTCTAAATAGGTTACATTTATTAAATTACAACATGCTAACCTTCATATGCACGTATATATATATATATATATATACGAAATAGAATTTGCACGAATTAGTACGAATATGTTTGTGAGAAGTAGTAAGTCTGATGAAGACATTGAAAGAAGGGTGAATGCAGGAAATACAATGACTAAATGTAAGTTGAACTGAGTGGAAGATACTCTCAGTATCGCCCTGGTGAAAGACCATCATTTAGAATTAAAACGTTGATTCAAAATGGCTTTTAGCCGTGTTTGGTGACCAGATCTGAATAGCCAGGTATTTCCCCACCTTTCTCTTTCCCTTCTCCTTCCCCTCCACAATACCTTTAGCATCACAACATTCCCCATTTGGGGATGCCATAGTGTCACTGGCTCCAGATGGTTGAGAGCAGTTTGGGACTCTTGTGCGGTACTCACATAAAAAAATATATATTTGGAGATCAAAATATTATGATTTTAGTAGAAATAAAGTGGTTTGGCCAAGTAGAGCAAATGGACGAATCAGGCAATGTCTATGACGGTAATCAAATAGGTGAGGATAGGACTAAATACTAAGGTTTTTTAATTATTCTTCGGTATTTATAGCTTAATTTTTTACCGTTTAAAATTATTATCGCTTAAATTTGACTTACTCCAGCATTCTTTTTATATTTGATAGCCGTGATAAGTATATTTTTTTTTTGTATAATATAATGTACGCAAAATAACTTATTTTATATGACCACAAACCGAAATGGACTACTTGATATAACACGGACCAAGCTAGCGTAGCATAGTAAGTAGGGAACATCTTTACTTATTAATTTCTTTATTATATAATTCAATTTGTGAAACTTACTAATGTACGTAATGTCAAAATGTTAAAAAAATAAATAATAATAAAAAATTTGACGAAGTCTTAAAAAAACAGAACTCTATAAATGAAAATATTTACGAATTTAGAATTTAGAAGTATGGCATTCCATCCCACTATGCTTTTCCTTTCGGTATTATTTTTTATCAGGAGGATGTTAAATTGAGGAAAGTTTTCATAATGAAATACGCATTGGACCGCAAAGGAAAAGTTTTTTTTAATTCTTTATTTTGATCGGATTAGTCAACCATATAAAAATATCTTCCGAACTGTTGTCCATCGTTTAAATTTCCATATAAAATATGTGTTAAATTATTTCGCTTTTACTCAAATTGTAACGATTAAACCCCTTCAATTATATTAAACAACTTATAAACCTCATCGTAATATTTAACCACTAAAGTAGATAAAACTAACAACCGTATTGAAATATGAAACAGAAAATGAAAAAGGTAACGGTTGCAACTGGGACTCGAACCTAGATCCTCTGTTTTACCGGGACAACACCCACCAATTGAAACTTAATTATTTTGTATCATTTTTATCGATCTCACAGGTCATTTTAAAAATTATGAATATTATCCTGAAGTAATTTAAGTAGAATTTTACAATTATACACAAAGATAACAGTAGAAGATATGAGAACTACTTGAGGCTAATATTGGTACTTCTTAAATTGAAACAGATCGATAAAATTGAAGAAAAAAAATTGTTTGTTCTTAATAGTTCAATTATTGGAGAGTGTTGTCCCAGTAACATAGAGGACCTGGGTTTGATTCCCAGTTGCAAGCGTTACATTTTTATTTCCTATGTCTTTTTCCGTTTCATATTTCATTGAGATTTGTTAATATTATCTTCTTCAATGATTAGATCTAATCTCTGTTATTCATAATGTTTACAAGCAGACACGGCAGTTAGTTTTTTTCATTAAGTGAATTTATTTTATGTTAGCGATGTTGCAGCTGAACGTCCACATCGTAGTATGCATTTGGATAAGTATTGAATGAGAAAACTAATTTGTATCCGGTAACCTTGATAGTCATATAGTCATTAACCCCTATTATTTAACAAGGGATCCCCAACCCTCTCAATCTCGGTAATCATCTCAAAATACCATTAATAAAAAAACATTATTTTGTAGCCGGTAGATCATTCAACCGTCGGCTCTTTTATGGTAGCTTACTTTTCTCATGTCAGGTTAGGTTAGGTTAAGTAAGGTTGTTAGCTCATTCAATCAGGACGAGGTTCTTTAATAAAGCAGTGATTATTATATATATATATATCAAAGGTTATTAGATTACCCCATTATTATTGTTTTAATGCATTGATGAAATTTTTTTTTGATTATTCGTAATGTTTCAATTTTTCCTGGTAAACCTCATCATCGTCACGGCGCTACATATTAAGATGGGGTTTAACATCCCCCCACAAATTTTCTTCACTGGTTTTGGTCTTTGGGCCCAAGTAATTTTTCTCTAGTCTTCAGATCTTTTCATCCTCCTCTATTCTTCTTACACGCCAGTTCACCTCTTCCTTGTTCTAATATTATGTCCCTTTCATTGGGGTTCCTACTTGAAGATAATTTTCAATGTTATGTCTTTCCATTCACATAGTTAATCCTTTAATACCTATAGAATTTCACAATGGTATTACACTAGTCTTGATTATCGAGTTTGTTTTTATTCAGCGGGTTCTGATTTCTAACGAAGATCCAAACGTTTTAAAAATACTTTTTACTTGCTGTAAATTTTTTTATATGCTTTCATTACAAGCAGTGAATTCAACCCACGAGTTCTTAGGGATTTTCATATTTAAATAACATAAGATTTAAATATATATATATATGTTTCACCAGTCACTGGCTGAGATGGAATCGCGTTTGGGTTTCACCTGGGCGTCGTGAGTTCAATTCTTCGGCTGGCTAAGTCCTCCATTACGAAACAAGCAACATCTTCCGCTTACTGAGTTGGTAGTAGGAGATTTTCAAATATTGTCAGGTTATTCGTGACCAGGGAATATTTGTCTTCCTTTTAAAGTAAAAAAAAATCATTACTTGTTCACCATGCTTCACGCAGTAGTTAAGTTAAGAGAGCTTAACAAATCAAAATGATAGCAGTACAGTATTACAGAAACACTGTTGGCCATGTCTGAAGTAGACAAATAGTAGTCAGTAAGTTTAAATCGAGACTGAGAGAAACAGGCATAAGGTAATTGGTAATGGCAGGTACTCCGTGCCTGGATTTGTTCCGGATAATCTGGGTAAGGTAATTTTCAGTCTGAATCGCATTAATTCACCTTGGGAACTAATAAAACATTGTCGTGGATATAATTCAGCTATCCCTCCGAATTCTTCATAAATTAACAAAGGAAATTATTTACAAACTTCACAAATAATTAGGGTTTTAGTCAATTTTACGATCTCATCTATTTAACCACCCCCAATATTACCATAAAGTAAACATGGCCGAAGTTACCAATATTTTAAAATATGTTTGTATTCGTCTCGAAGGACCAAGAATTTCAGCAAATGTCAGAGAATTTTCGATGTTTGCAGTGTGCCGGTGAAAAAGTTAGTATTTTTAATTTTTAATTATTAATTATTTTTATTGAGATTTAAAAACCTCATTTAATTATTTAATCATTGTAGAAAATAATATTAACATAACCTAAATGAAACATGAAAACGGAAAAAAACGACAAAAAAAAAATCCAGTCGCATCTGGGATACGAACCCAGAACCTCTGCCAATCCGGGACAACCGCTTAACCAACTTAGCTTATGAGACCAGTTCAATTTATGTCATCTTCATTCCAGATGCGACTGAATTTTCTGTCGTTTTTTTTCCGTTTTCATGTTTCATTTAGGTTATGTTAATATTATTTTCTATAATGATTAAATGTTAGTATTTTTGTTTAACGATTTTTTTTTTAAAACGAAGGTTTGAAAATGTGTGAGTATTCAGATCTGGTCACTAACCACATCTAAAGACATTTCAAGAACAGCACCGTCTCTCATTCTAATCGGTGGTCTTTCACCAGGGCGATACTGAGAGTACCTATCTATCACTCTGATGATAATCAAAGATTGCGTAAATTATTGAAAACTTCAGTAAAGAATTATATTTTACAAAACGTGTGAGAACATCCCATATTAGGCATCTGTTTCAGATCTTCGATACACTTTGAAAGAAATTGCATACAAAGTGTTGTAGATTTGGCAGAGAATCTCGCAATAAAAGAAATGACTCTCTTTGAACGGGAAAATGCCGTACATTTTATTAGAGTTACAGAAGTTGCGCAGACTTAATAGTAAACCGATGGAGTTGTACAATAATGAATAATGATTCTTCAAGTCATTCAAGGTTTTTTAAAACCCTTTAAAATATAATGACCATATGGAATATTGGCTAAAGCACTGCATAAAAATGATTTTATATGACTTAATTACAGTTTTTTAATAATTGGGAACTTTGTTACCTTCCTTCTTTGATCTTCCATTTCCTCAAAATACTTCCGTTTTTCTATAGATATTCCATAAATCACTTAAACCATTTTAAAGGATATTATCGAGAGCAACACGGTATCACTTTATTCAAATAAAATATATTTAAAAAAAAAAACTTAATATTATCAATTCTTCACAAATGAATACCCTATTCTGCATATTTTACCTGATGATGGATACTGCAGGGCTTTCTAAAACGTTGGTTATATGAGGAAGAAGTGAATAATGCCCCCAAAAATTAATCAACATGATAGTTTTGGCAGTGAGATTCTCGAATCAAGTCATAATTCTATTGTTATTTATTCGGTTTGATGTACCTTAAAAAATGGCTCTGCATCTGGTAGGAATATAAAAAAATTAATAAACAAGTCAGTGAAAACTTATTGATAAATTCCCAACACTTCACAGTGTTTTTTTTGAGTATCTGTTAGCTGCTAGCTGGGGAGTAGAGAGAATATCTGCTTGCAATCTTGCCAAGAGCATGTTCACATCATGTCATCCACTCACTCTGAATCATATCAAATTCCGTCGCGATGGGCGATTTAGATTCTTAGCGACGTTTATTTATGGGGGAATGCCTCACCTTCTTTCGGCGTATTATTCAATATCACGCGTCGGTTATCTCCCGAGATAACCGACCTGAAGATGAGTTACTCATACGATAAACGAAAATCGTCTTTTAGAGTGAAGTTTTTTTTAACATTATAGATTAGAAATCATCGGTTATGTTAGATACTTTCCGTACTATGCTGAGATATTTCATAATTTTCTCTTATCGCTTACTCGTAACTCTTTGATGTTTTAAATTTATAAATATTGTCCTTCAACCTCTGGATTTATTATGACACGTTTTTTAAACATTTTTTAATATCATTTGGAATTTAGTACTAAAGATTTATACATCTGATTATCGGTGTGTTGGAGCACGCGAATTGTCGAATCGATGAAGATTTGTAGTTCCACTTTTCACGCATACATGCTACTATGAAATTCACATATTCCAACGATATGTCTTTGATTCATGTGACTTTTTTTTATATTTGATGTCCGTAATTATTATTTTCACATGACGAATAGTGATTTTTTTCTAAGAATTTCATAATTACAATTTTTTTTAAACAACTAATTGAAGCTTGTAATATAATATTTACAAATCTTAAAAGAAACACGAAAACGAAAAAAAACAACAGAAAAAAAAAGTCAGTCGCATTTGGGAATCGAAACCAGGACATCTGTCTTATCAAGACAACCATTCTACTAACTGAACTAATGAGACCAGTTCACTTTAGGGAATTTAATGGAGGATAATATTGACATGTCTTGAAATTGAGATATGAGGTTTAATGGTTCATTTATGATTTGTTAATATTATCTTTATAAATGATTAAATATTTTGTTTGGAAGTTTTAATTTACCATGTACTTTTGCTATTTTTGGATTAATAAATTCGTTACCGGTTTCGACACAACCGTGCCATTGACGAGCGTTCTTAAAACTAACTTAAATTAGGCAAGTACAGAAATTAGGTGAGGGTAGAAGGAGTGGTGATTTGGAGGGGGGGGTGGGCGGTGGGAGGAGTCAAAGTTAATAGGTTAGTAAAGGTGATTTACAGGGAGCTATTATATTGTTTAATAAATTAATTTTAGATTTAATTTTTTTGTTGATTTCTAAAGTTTCTAAGGAGCACAATTTAAAATATCTATCAACCTTTGAATGTTTAAACTTAGCTTTTTCTCTATTGAAGCTATGGCCTGTCTCTATTAAATGATTATCAAACTCGGAATAGTTATTATATTATCCTCTACCCTCACCTAATTTCTGTACTTGTCTAATTTAAGTTAGTTTTAAGAACGCTCGTCAATGGCACGGTTGTGTCGAAACCGGTAGCAAATTTATTAATCCAAAA
>JAHDVE020008527.1:33074-59431 GCA_022606495.2 Halesus radiatus | reverse complement strand
CTGGAAAATGATTTTTCCGTGCAAACTAGCCGAATGCTCTGTATTTCTCATCAATTAATATACAGTTGTGTTATCTGTAGTGACTGCGGCAAGACCTTTCCACAACGGAGCAGTCTTAAGTCACACCTGCGCACGCACAACAAGGAGCGGCCTCACAAGTGTGACATTTGCAACAAAACATACAAGGAGGTTAGTCATACGACATTTATATTATGTCATAATAATAATAATAATTGGATGATTTGTATAGCGCCGTTTTTGTGAAAAATCACCTCAAGGGCGTCATATATATTAAATGGTCAAAATTGGTCAGAAACATTCAAGAAAGCAGAAGTCACTCTAAACAGAATCAAAACATGGCTAGACTATCAACCACTCACACTTAATGCTAATAAAACCAAATTCATCACTTGAACAATAATTAAACAATACAAAAAATTCAGAAACAAACCTTAACTTGAAAATTGATAGCTTACCACATTAAAATGGTCAATGTAATTGTCTGTCATTAGAAAATGTTAACCACATAACGTATCTAGGCGTAAAAATTGATCACAATTTAAAGTGGTTAATTTATTAATTTTGTTATTTATTTGTTATTTAAATAACAAAATTAACTTCCTTTTTTAAAACAATCGGGAATGTCCTCAGTACAAAAGATTTGATTAAGATCTACATGGCTCTCTTTCAATCACTATTATAATATGGTACTATCGGATGGGATAGTGCTAGTGATAATATTCTTAATTTACTCATTAGAACACAAAAAGTCATTGTGAAAATTATACTTTAAAATCTCTGTAAGAACTAGCACTGACGAAATCTTCAACATTCTTAATATTATGTCAATAAAACAATTATACTCTAAAATAATACTACTTTACATTCATAAATATTAAAAAAAAGACAAAAAAATCACACATACAAGTATTAATTAGTAACTCAGGGTCAAAAACACATACAATAAGGAACCACAAACACAACATTTGGACAAAAAAACTTCTTGTACTACGGTACTAAACTCTACATCAAAACCCCACTATCCTTTAAAAATCACAACAATAATAAATTTAAAAAACAAATAAAACACTAGATACGTCACATAGGGAGATCTGAAATAGAAAATATATTATCACCAAATCGACCCCTTGAAATGTTATGCGATAATGAGCCTTAAAGTTGCTCTCTCTAGAGCACATTATCGTATGACATTGCTGTATCAGATGGAACCTTGTTATTTTAAGGGATCGAATGGGTGTTTCTTCATTATCTTCACATTTTCTACACTGGCTATTGAATTTTCTACTCCCAACAGCTGCATGTCTCCGGAAGTAACAGAGCTATGCTAGTCCTACTAGCTCCCTCAATGAGTTTCTATCCATATTGTTGAATGATTCGTCTGTTGTTTGAACCACCTATGAGTACTTCAGAATAATACAATAATGTTAAATCCATATCTCTATCCAGAAGAATTTATAACACATGTGATTAGGGCTTCATTGTTTTTGTAATACACATCTGTTTCAGCTCTCCAATTTGACAGTTCACAAAAGGACGCACAGCGATGTGAGAGCCTTCCCCTGCGACGAGTGCCCCAAGGCCTTCCACTACTCACACCACCTACAGCTCCACAAGAAGTCCCACTCAGGGCTGAGGGAGCACGTCTGCTCCTACTGCGCTCAAGGTACCCCCACCTTCCTTATTCCCACTTTCCTGTGACCCTGTCTGTTGGAATAAATTATATAGTCCTCAGGGTTCTTCAGAAGAGTGGAAGATACTCTCAGTATCGCCCTGGTGAATGACCACCATTCAGAATTGAAACATTGTTTGAAATGGCTTTTAGCCGTGTTTGGTGACCAGATCTGAATAGCCAGGTATTTCCCCACCTTCCTCTTCCCCTTCTCCTTTCCCTCCCCAATACCTTCAGCCTCATAACATTCCCCTATTGGGGGTGCCATAGTCTCACTGGCTCCAGACGGCTGGGAGCAGTTGGGACTCTTGTGGGGTATTCATGTAAAAAAAAAAAAGAAGAGTATTCTTCACTATCCCACTGTCTTTACAGGGATCACACCTGGCCACTGTGCCTCTGGGGATGGTGTGAAGGATTAGAAGGACCACCCTTTACTTCATACCCATCCCATGGCTCACTGTCTCTGGTTGGGACTGCCTGTGGTGCATCAGAAACTACAGATGGTGCTCTTTTACCTTCGCTGCCATGGGGATGTGATTGTAATTTATTTTTACTTATCTTTTCTTCTAATATCTGTTCCTCTATATCTAGAAGTAGTAGACGTGAGAACCGATGGAGGGGTACTTAGAGATACATATTTATGAGTGTACGGTGACCTCCTTGTGTTGCAGATTTTGTAAAGGAGGAGCATCTGGTGAACCACATCAGGACCCATACCGGGGAGAAGCTCTTCAGCTGTGAGTTCTGTGGGAAGGCTTTCGGGTGAGATACAAATTTTGGCATTATTTGTAATATGTGTTAATGCCAAAATGAAGAAAGTAATGTTCACCAACCAAACTGAGTGATTGCTAAGCTAAAATTTGACCTAAAAGCAGAATCCAGAAAGATACGAATGCGTCCTAAAATTTTTTGAAGCGTTATAGTGTGGCATGACACAATTAAGATTGAGAAACACTGCTCTTAGGCTCAGTTATTCAAATTCCGATCACATTTGACATTGTCAAATCTGCCGTCAACGCCACCCTGAATTGAACTAAACTTTTTATTTTTATTTATTTATAAAATACATTATATTTAATTAAAACATTTACATGGAGTAGATACGTTAAATCACCATACTAGGCGGCTGCCTGTTTCATGGTGACCAATGGAGTATAATTACGTTGTATGAAGTCTAGTGTAAACATATGGATTTAGTATATAAACATGCTGAAAATTGGAAAAATTACAATAGAAAGTAGAAGATAGAAAGGAGAAAACGACATGCGTAAGGGATTATAAAAATATACATAACTTTCCTTTTGGCGCTTCAAATTTTGTAATGGACCATTAGCTCTTGATTCTTGGTCCGTCAGCGTTTGTTCAAATTTTAAATAGGGTTGTTCTACTAGTTGTCAAACATAACAACTAAACTTTAGAATATTTTCTGTTATTTAAATATTTTTTAATTTGGTTACCAGTACATTATTGATGTGTATTGCCCCTGAGTATTATTTGCTCGTTTAAATAAATTTGGTAAAATATAATTCAGTATTTCTTCGCTAATTCTTCTACAAGTGTTAATTTTACGTAATAATGGTTTAAAAAATTAAGTTTATTAATTTCGCGATGCGAGGGCGCTTGTGCGATACTTAAAATTTACTTAGCTTAGAGCAGGCTACGTTGTGTGAGGTGTATGCGACTGCTAATGCTTTCATTTTTTCTCTTCCAGCACTAGCAGCAATTTGAGGTCTCACAAAGTAACTCACATCGACCCTAAGCTGAGAATTATTAAAAAAGTGAGTTGACCAAGTTCTTTACATAATGCTCTTCTTCGATCTTGCTTATGCACAGTAATTTTAGACATAGTGCAACTTTAAACCACTGAAAATAAACCTCTATAATGAGAGTTAAACCTTTGTTTTTTTTTTGTTATTCCTATTTATTTTTTGATTTAATGTAAATCAAATTTAATAATGTTGTAATTAAGTTCTGCAAGTATTTTCAGTTTTTATTATTGTGACCGCTGTTTCGGCATTCAAAGCCATTTTCAAATTGCGGGTAATCCACATTGAGACGACTTATTTATATGATTTTATTTACTCTCACCCCATTATAATTTGGACGGGTTTTTAAAAATACTGATATATTATCGCTAAAACCGATTTGGTTAGAAAATAATTCAAATTCTCTATTCTGTAATGTTTTTACATTTATAATGTGTTTTCCCCGTCTTTAAAGGATAATATTTTCTTAATTGATTTATTTAAATGTGTAATATTGTTTTGATCATGTGAACATACTGAGAAGCGGTGAGTATATAATTTTCCTTATTTTATTCATTAATGTTATATTAGGATCATTCGTTCGTTTATTGAACAATTAGAAATTAATTAGCAAAAAGTCTTTAAGGACAACGACCTATCCCTAAAAAGAGCCAGAATCAGGCCCCTGGTTCATTAAGATCATTTATTTACACAATCAAAGAATTACACTCTTCATTTTTAAAAATTCTTAAATTACTCTCTTACTGTGTTTTCAGCGCATAAGACCGAACCGTTTCAAGGCCCAGCCTGAGAAGTGCTCTGTCTGTAACAAGTTATATCGATCTGCTGAGTATCTGCTGCAGCACATGAAGAAAAGGCACGATGGTATGTGTGCTGCCTTTATTTCAATGCATCTTTTCATTGAAAGAAACTATTTGTATTAGATGATTAAGAAATATTATTTTATGTACGATTTATTGTTATTTATGTTTTTATTTTTTTTAATATTTTTCTAGAAATATTTATATTTTAAGTTTGTTACATATGTTTTTATTGTATATAGATTTATATATTTTGTAATTTATTAACCTTAACTGTAAATTTACTATAAGGTTTTGAATAACAAGCTCCCGTTAGAAAAAACAAGGAAAAAGTACTCAATTTGTTTTTTTTTTTTTATAACTTATTGAAGTTTGTAAACCTCATTGTAATATTTAATCATTGAAGAAGATAATATTATCCCAAATGAAACAGAAATCCGAAATAACAACAGAAAATAAAAAGATTTCAGTCGCATCTGGGACTCGAACCCAGGACCTCTACCTATCCGTGGTAACCGCTTAACCAGCTTAGCTAATGAGACCAGTTCAATTTACGCCATCTACACCGATATCATACTTCCAGTGCAAGAACTTTGCAATCATCATAAGGATAGCAGCCAATAATATGGGATTTAAAATGGAGGATAATATTAACAAGTCTTGAACTTGAAGTATGATATCGGTGTAAATGGTGTAAATTGAACTGGTCTCATTAGTTAAGTTGGTTAAGCGGTTGCCCCGGATAGGTATAGGTCCTGGGTTCGAGTCCCAGATGCGACTGAAATCTTCTTATTTTCTGTTGTTTTTTCGGATTCGTGTTTCATTTGGTTAATATTATCTTCTTCAATGATTAAATACTAAAAAAATTTAAAAATCCATTCTTATAAAAAAGTTTAACCCTGCATGAATATGGAGTGACTCAACGTATTTATTATTTATTAAGTTTGACTTTTTCATCATTTCAGGAGAGGCATACCATGAGTATTTGAGCACGCACAAATTAAAGGAACGTCCCTATATCTGCAGGTAAAATTACTGTTAACAATATTTATCCTCTACCTAGTTAACTAACTATAACTGCTTAGACAGATTGCAGTCCTTAGAACATACCTATAAAACCACACACTAAACCTACCTCAGTGCAATACTAACTTAAAATAATACACTTTTATTCACTGCGCTTCACACATTTTTAACACTTCATACAGTGAGTTCGACTTATTCAACTCAGCCCAAAATTAGGAGGCTACAGCATCCTGAAGCCTCCTGTGGAGTTAATTTTTTTTTTTTTTTAATTGCATATACTAAAACTCGACTGACACGAGCGGAACATACGGATGTTGAATGGTCACATTTGTAGTTGGCTTCATGAGAATGGGTCGTTTCACCGATTCACTTTTGTGTAAATCGTCTCATATGTGGAACGAGCTACAGGTATCTGTCTTTCCACTTACATTTAATCCGGACCTCTTCAAGGCCCGCACTAACAAATCCCTTCGTACAGCCCCCTCCTTAACCAGCCTCACAATGCTGCCCAACCGGGTAGCGATACAGTTCCCCTGTATGCGCTCTGTACATACAGGTGTGCTAATGCGAGGTGTCACTTAAAAAAAAAAAAAAAGTAAAACTCACTTAAGAGGAATACGTGCGCTCGCCTTATCTGCAAATCTGTAATAATAATAATAATAATTGGATTACTTGTATAGCGCCGTTTTTTGTGAAAAATCACCTCAGGGGCGCTGTACAAATCTTAATTCCTATTCTTTATCTAATTATGCACAGACAGATACAGAAAAACATACTTACCTGCAGCTGGCAGGTCGCTTCAAATGAACACAGTTTTATTAGAAAATTAAAGTATAGAGATAATATTTTTACAGTTGCTATTTTATCCTCCATTCCTATTTTTATATTGATGTTACATTTATTAGAAGATTGGTGGCACAAGAAGAGTTGGCATTTATTTGAAATACTTTTAATTTTTAGGACTGGAAAATGTTTATAAAATTACCTTAAAAAGCGTAAGAAGCTTCTAATGGATATTACCATTTTTTATTTATTTTTTACACTTTTAGTTATTTACAGTGTTGCGGGCTGTGGACGCATTTTCGCACCGATGCGTGAATTTTTTAAACTTTTTCTATAAGTGACTTTAGGTGAGCACCTACCGGCTAGCCTAGCTATGCAATTTACGGGTGAATTTCTTCAATTTATGGATAATATGATTGTCTGAAAAGTTGAGTTTTAAGTTTAGTTCTGAATTCTGTTGAGTAATTCGATAATTCTTAAGTCATGCGGCAGTTCATTCCAGGCTTTAGGTCCTGATACTCCGAAAGCACAATCACCGAACTTAGTATTAGGTGTGCGCTTTGGTTCCTGCAACCTTCCGATAGCCGATGACGATGCTGACCTAAGGGTGGACTGCCGTGAATTGGTATTTTCAGGAATACACAGTTCTGATAGATAAGCCGGAGCCATTCCGTTAAGTGACTTAAATACCATCCAGCAGAGCTTGAACTGGATTCTTTCAGGGCATTTGAGCCAGTGCAGATTTTTGAGATGTTCTATATGCTCTAGAGTCCTGCATCTCGTTCTAACAATGCAGGGTGCTGAAGCTAATGGGGTGTAGTGGGAGGGTTGTTCTGACTATTGTAGCAGTGTTATAGGCCTTCCATACGAGCGGGCGGCCCAATACTAAAAATGCCATGACGTCGCAAGGTTCGACCATCCAGTCGTCGTTTCCGAAAGTCAAGCCTACCAACTTTAGGAAAGGACGACCGGATGGTCGAACCTTTCGATGCCATGGCTTTTTAGTATTGGGCCACCCGCTCGTGTGGAAGCCCTATTAGTATTATTCGCCATCACAAGCCAGCAAAAAAAATGATTAAATAAGCAAGTGTAACAGAACTGGAGCATTTAGTTTCAGGCGTGTAAATGAAGAAGAAGTCGGGGAAACCCCTAGAAAGACATGACACAATCACGTGAATCAAGTCAGGCCATGTCAAGAGCCAGAATAACAGAAGAATATTTTTATATGACATGATGTATGATTTTTTTATGTGAATACTACACAAGAGTCTCAACAGCTTCCAACCGTCTGAAGCCAGTGGGACTATGGCATCCCCAATAGGGATATGTTGTGAGGCTAAGGGTAGTGGGGAGGGGAAAGAGATGGGGAGGAGGAAGGTGGGCAAGTACCTAGCTATTCAGATCTGGTCACCAAACACGGCAAAGGCATTCCAATCAAAGTTTTGATTCTGAATGGAAGTCTTTCACTAGGGCGATACTGAAAGTATCTACCACTCTGGAACGTGCCGCAAATATTATTTATTAGGTATATATTGTTTTAATTTAATAAATTCCGAAATAACACAAATTAATCAAGTAAAATTTAATTGAAAAGGCTTAAGCTATGTTTGGTGACCAGATCCGAATAGCCAGGTACTTCCCCACCTCGCTCTATCCCATCTCCTTCCCTTCCCCACTACCGTCAGCCTCATAACGTACCCCCATTGGGGATACTATAGTCTTACTGGCTCCAGAAGGTTGGGAGCAGTTGGGACTCTTGTGCGGTACTCACATAAATGAAAGTTAGGTACACTAATTGTTAGGAACCTAAACAGCATAACCGAAACTGTTTTTTCATAAATAACAAATTTGATATTACGCTACTTAGCGGTAAGCGCTTTGACTCCTAACCCAGTTGATTATATCTACCTACCTAATTAAATGAATTATTACATTCACATATACATATTATTATCCACTATTATGGTAAAAAAAAATTATTACGTTTAATTATCTACCAATACCAATTGAATAGCACAAAAAATAAAAAATTGTCGCATTAATAATAATAATAATGAATTAATGAAAACCTACTGTTGCGCCGGCAAATCAAAAAGCCGAGTAGCCGACTGATACACAGTTGCTGTAGATGTATATATAATAAGGAGAGTGTTGGATTACGGAATGGGGGAGGAGGAAGGTTGGGTAGGAGAGAATGCACCACGATGGGCGTCAGTGTTGGATTTCGGAATGAAGCCCAAGTTGGACGACAGCGTTGGATTACAGGTAATGTTGGACAGGAGGAATATTACTCATAGGAAGGTCAGGTATTACAAATGGATAGAGGAGACAATAATATCAGCGTGACTTACCCTGGTGATGGCCTCTTAGGTAGGGTGTCTTTGTCCAGACATCGGTTAGCTCAGATTCGATAACAGCATGAGGCTTTCTCTCCTTCAGCGTCAGTGGATCGACCGCGGTCTTATAATTGGGTTTGAGGTGTTTCTAAGCTACGTTAAATGAGTCCAGGTAGTACTTTCAGTCTCGGAATTTATTGTATGAAGAGAACAGATATTGCAGGTTATGAACAATCGAGTAATTAGTAGAAAGGTCCTATTTCCAACATGAAGTTAACCTAAATCCTCTCTCTCTGATGGAAGTCTATAACCGGGAATAGCAAATGACAAGGGCGAGTACAACACATAACAGGGGATAGGTTAGAACAGCTTACATGAGGTGGTCTGTCCGGCGGCATGAGCTGCGTGCAGGGTCACTAGACCTGGTCATCTCCACACTGAGTTTAAGATAGTCTTTAAATTACGAGTCATCATCTTAGGTGCTTCATAGTAAAAGAGCACGACTAGCTACGGGCTTCAAGCCCGCATGCGAAATACGTTGCCTTTAAGATTTGGTTGACAAAATAGCACTTTAGCCGCGAACTCTTACAGAGAGTCGCTGCTGACGGATCGCTGATCCGATCGGTAGTAGGTCCTACACAGGAATGCGTGGTGAACAGAAGTGCCCGGCCGAGCAGCAGTGGGCGCTCGGGAGTCGCTTCCTGTTATATATGGCCAGTAATCATTGTTTTAGCCCTCATTGGTTGGTTAGAGCGGCAAAATCACCTGATTGGTTGATTACTGTAAGCATTTGAGGGAAACGTCGTAATTGGTTGCCCAGCTATTTGTTATGACGAGGAGCTAGGATTTAACTTAGGGTCATCCTTTTGTTACGTAACAAGGGTTACACCCCATTAGATTGGAGAAGGGCGCCTCTATACAAAGGTAAAGGGTCACGTATGGAATGTGGAAATCACAGGGCTATTAGCCTGCTAAGTTCAGTTGGAAAGCTGTATGGTAGGATATTGATTAAAAGGGTAAAAATGAAAACAAAGGATAAAATATGGGATGTGCAAGGTGCATTTGTGAATGGAAGGGGGTGCATGGATCAGATTTTCTCGTTGCGTATGCTCACAGAGAATTTTCTCGCAAAAAACCAGAAACTTTTCTGTGCTTTTGTAGATTTACAAAAAGCATACGACCGAGTTGAAAAAAGTTATGGAAGGTGTTGTCCAAGTATGGTGTGAATACAAATCTTATACAGGCAATCGCATCTCTGTACGAGGGAAGTGTTGCATGTGTTAGGGCAAACGGTGATTTTACAGGGTGGTTTGACATCACAAAAGGTGTTAAGCAAGGCTGCGTAATGTCACTGTGGTTATTCAATCTATACATGGATAATTGTATGCAAGAATTGAAAGAGGTGGGCTTGGGCGCGAAAATGAGGAATCTGCAAGTATGTTGCCTGTTGTATGCTGATGATGTGGTGCTGATTGCTAACAGTATGGACTGCACGCCACTGGAAGTGACATTTGCCCATGGGCTAGTGTTTTGTTAATTATGTTTTTTATTCCTCTGTTATTGTTTTTTAAAGTTATAAATGTAGTATATATAGTACATACGTCTCTTAGGACTATTAATGATTAGTGTGACTTATTGCAGTGAATGCGGCAAAGGCTTCACACAACCCTGCAACCTGCTGGTGCACCAGAGGGGGCACACCCAGGAGAGGCCCTTCCAGTGTGAAATCTGCCACAAGCGTTTTGTTCAGGTCAGTTCAGCGCACATACCCTCGCCCCGGCTACCAACAGTTATAGCGTAGTACTGTTAGGAAATACGTACTGATAATGTTTTAATTATTTCTAATTTTGAAACTGTCAATTCATGGTGGAATTCCATATTAAAATGATTGTTTTTGATTAAAAAACCTTTGTAACTTTTTTCCACTTATTTATTTTCGACCGGACTGGTTTCACCCTATCACGGGCATCCTCAGACTGGTCTGAGGAAGAGGATGCTCTGAGGATGGTCTGAGGATGAGGATGGTTTGAGGATGCCCGTGATAGGGTGAAACCGGTCCGGTCGAAAATAAATAAGTGGAAAAAAGTTACAAAGGTTTTTTAATAAAAAAAAATCATTTCGATAATGTTTTATGTGTTGTTTAACTGTCACAGATCAGCAACATTTGACTAACCTTTTATGTTTATTTTTTGCTGTCTCAGTTTACCAACTTTTCACTTAGGTACCTTATTTTTTGGTGTCACAGATGAAAAACTTATTTTAGTGTTCCTCACTGGCAGTTACAAACTTACTTCATTCTTACTTTCCTTTTTATTAATCTTTTACTCTCACAGATCAGGAACCTTATTTTATTGTCACAGATCACCAACTTTTTTGAGGTATGTTTCACTAGACTGTCACAGATCAGCAACCTATATGTTGGGTATTACACTTGACTGTCACAAATCAGCAACCATTATTTTAAACTTATATCTGTATTACACTGACATTCACAGATCAGCAACCTGCGCGTGCACATGCGTGGGCACACGGACCTACGCGCATATAAGTGCGAGGAATGCGGCAAGGCCTTCCGTGCCCCCCATCACCTCAAGTTCCATCTCAAGATACACTCCGACACCAGGGACCACATCTGCACCCAGTGCGGCAAAGGTAACAAATAGAGGCAATTAAAGATCTCCATGTTTCCAATAGCGTCATCAGTGAAAGATCTGTTCCCCTATTTCCTTCTGTTTCACAGTATTCTCCGGCGTGGTGGTCATTCCATTGACTCTGAGTGTAGTATTCACATTCACATCAGGGCTACAACCCTCAGAGAGTCCTGGTTGTCTCTAAGACACATCTCCACTCCTACCAGTCTTTTATTTTAGGGAGATATCCCTCCAGTCCCTTATGACTAAGAATGCGGTGTTTGCCTCTACAGCGCCCAGCAGGGGCTGGCAGTTCGTAGTGGCAGTGAAGCTGTGTATGCCTCAAGAAAATAAATTTAATCCTTAGCACTAGACATGGGCGAAATTAATTGAATGATTTAAATTAATGAATTCAATCTTGTGACATACTTGATCTGATTCTCAATTTAACACGGAATTAATTCTTCATTCCTTAGCTTAGGCCTTGCAACCCTATGATTTTTTAATGTGCGGCATCATAATTACAGCGCTGATACTATGAGCCTCATCGCAAAGTCGCTGGAGATATTGTGCAGTGTGCAGGATTCCATCTACGTATAGAATCCCACACCGCAATCCATAAAAACCCGTACATCATCGTTCAAACTGCCTTTAGTCAGCCAGTCAGTAATTCCAAGCAGCGTGTATGCGCTTTCGCAGTCCGTATTCCTTAATTCAAGGAATTTAGAAATGTATTCAGTTGTGACTTCCTAGTCACTACGTCTCTGTTCCGTCGATATTGAGTCTGTCCGCACTAGGTCCGCGGGGGCAAATTAGTCAAGTCGCTGCGAGACATTAGTCAGAAGTTCCTATTTCATTCCTCAATGCCCACAGTGATTCCATTTGTGTTCCCAGCGCCGTCAAGCCATCAGTTTCACTAGTCGGGTGGGAATTTCCGAAGTAATCCATGCTCGGTAGGGTGCATATTTGTTTGACTCGTAATATTCTCATTACAAGTCAAACAAATTATACATTGGGGTACATGTTTCATATTATTTATGTTATTTCTAAAAGAAGCTCAATTTGCAATATGATGAAACCCCCGTTTTCATTTATTTATTATTTTTATTTTTTTATGAATTAAATGAAGGAATTCACAAGACCTGGTGAAATATAATGAATCGATTCACTAATGCGAATGAATCTACCCATGTCTACTTAGCATCATTTGCTATTTCCAGCCTACATTTTTCACAAAAACGGCGCTATAAAAATAATTCGATTATTATTATTACACAAGTAAACTCGTGGGGGACCTTGGTCCCCCCGTGCATATACCTAATATTTTATACCTAATAGTATAAAATTTAAGATTTCTTTTCATGAAATACATCAAAGCCATATTATAAATACATGATAAAATATTTCTATTAGAATTTGAAACACAAAAATTACATTTTTAGCATCAAATGAAAAAAACTGATGAAACTAGTCGACAAATAAAATAAAAAATAAAAGTGGATTAAAAACAAAGTGTCTTGTTAATTAATATATCATGTCAATCCACGATGTGTTTGCTTATTGAACTGATTATTGAACTTGTTGCATTTTGGTGCCTATTTCAATGGCCGAATATCAAATGAATATATCAACTAATAAACAAACCAAGTATTTTTTCACATTAGTCTTATAACCTCAAATATAAAACAAGCATGAAATTCTAAATAACTTTAACAACTTGCAAAATCAAATCACAAAAAGTAGTAAAAAAATATTGCATACATAACTACACTCGCCGGGGACTTAGGTCCCGTAGTGTCTCGTAGCAGCAGCCCGGCGCATGTTCACCCCCTCGTGAGCTCTCGATCGGTACTGAGAATACACATAGACTAAACTGGGTCACGCCCAAAAGAATAAAAATATTTCCGAAAATGTGTGGTGGGGGACCCTACTCCCACGAATAGCTCTAAGGGTTAAGACAAAAAAACCCCAAAACTTTTAGGTGTATTTTATCTCTATGTAGTATTGAAGGCTCTTTGTTTTGATTGTGAACTAAGGTACTTAAATCTTTCGCAATAATATCTTCAAAATTGTGAATGTTTCATCTGCTTATTATTATTGTAATATGTAATTGTATTGTTGTTTCAGGTTTCCGCAAGGAAGACCACCTGTCCCTGCACATGCGCACTCACACGGGGGAGAAACCATACACCTGCGAAATATGCGGGAAGTTCTTCAGGTAACAACTACAGTAACAGTCACACTACAGATAGAAACCATACACCTGCGAAATATGCGGGAAATTCTTCAGGTAACAACTACAGTAACAGTCACACTACAGATAGAAACCATACACCTGCGAAATATGCGGGAAATTCTTCAGGTAACAACTACAGTAACAGTCACACTACAGATAGAAACCATACACCGGCGAAATATGCGGGAAATTCTTCAGGTAACAACTACAGTAACAGTCACACTACAGATAGAAACCATACACCTGCGAAATATGCGGGAAATTCTTCAGGTAACAACTTCAGTAACAGTCACACTACAGATAGAAACCATACACCGGCGAAATATGCAGGAAGTTCTTCAGGTAACAACTACAGTAACAGTCACACTACAGATAGAAAACCATACACCTGCGAAATATGGGAAATTCTTCAGGTAACAATTACAGTAACAGTCACACTACAGATAGAAACCATACACCTCACGAGGAAATATGCGAAATTCTTCAGGTAACAACTTCAGTAACAGTCACACTACAGATAGAAACCATACACCGGCGAAATATGCAGGAAGTTCTTTGAGTAACAACTTCACAGTAACAGTCACACTACAGATAGAAACCCTTACACCGGCGAATTATGCAGGAAGTTCTTCAGGTAACAACTACAACAGTCACACTACAGATAGAAACACTTTCTATTCGCAATATTTTATTGCAAATGTATAATAATGTAACTTCCGTCATCACTGTCTTCATTTATGGGAACAAAGGTCTCGTCGTCCATAGTGCCACTGTTATTTGATACATTACGATCATCTGTGATAGAACTAACTTCTGACATGGTGAAAAATATTGATTCACTTTAGGGTGTATTTATTTTAACAGGATAAACAATAAATACAGTTATCAAGACACGCGTCAACCGCAATATACCATGCTCAAATTGAACACGAGCTCTTCCGAGGACGACAAAAAGCACACTGAAATTTGCAGCGCTATAGCGCAGTGTCGCAATTTACGTAACTAAAGCTTACAGCATGATGGGGCTGGGCTGCACTCTAACGGTTAAAGAAGAAATGAAACGTGCTTGAGTAACAAATGAGAAAATCCAAAAATGTTTATTTACTTACACCAATAAACAGACTCCCACACGAGGTGCGCTCTGACAAATATTACAATCCGGTCAGAGCACACTCGCTTGCTGTATTGGCATGGCGAATATTCTAGTTGGAACATATTCACCACAGGCGTATACTCAAGTTAGTCGCCACCATAATATGGCATATGCAACAGTTTTTTTTAAAGTAATATTTTATTCATTTTCTTAATATACTCGTATGTTCATCCACACATACCAAATATTTATATAAATTTTCATTATGTGGACAATATGTAACACCGCGTATGTGATTTCCAAGGACAACATACCGTGTATGTGTAATTTTTTTATTCTCTTGAACAATTTGTTTCATGTCTCTTACGGGCTATTGCACGCTGAATGGCGATATTATTAAACCCGCTACAAGTTTAGTGAAAATATTTAATTATATCTCGCAATAAGGAACTCCAGTCCAATTTTTTATTTTAATCAATAATTATTGATTAAAAAAAAATTAAATATAAAAACATTCAATCTTAAATACCAGTATATTTCGTATTTTTTCTAAAGTTACTTTTTATAGTTAAAATAATTTTCAAGGTTTCAATTTTTCAAAACCCATCAAAACGTTCCAAATCTATGGCCGGTCGGTTTTGATCATTTTTGAGGTTAGAATGTCAAATATCAAAAACAGGGATGAGCTATACTGTATATAATTTTATATTCTATTCATAGTAAATCATAACTAAACATAAGTTATATAATTATGTACCTTTTTAGAAACTTTAACTCAAAGAATAATAGTAGTATTGAGCATTAATATTATCGTAATATCCATATTGATATTTGGTTTGCTCACGAATAATCTAATTTATTTAATTAATATTAGTTTTTTTTATATTGAACAACAATTATAGAGCTTAAAGTCACCCAAATTAAGTTACAATTTTGCCAAAACTAAAAACATACATATTTAAAATACAAAACAAATGTGCAAAATAAAAATTTCCGTACTAATCTAATGCGCATGTGACGTCAGATGTTCCAAATGCAATGATACCAACATAACAAGGAGTTTTGATGAGATGATTTTTATTCACTTTTATAATAGAACCATTTATTAATTCTACGTATAAATTATATGTAATAAAAGTTATATATATTTTTTTTTTATTTTTTTTTTTATTATTTTTTAATTTGTTTTTATTTAATTTTACAACAGAAAAAAAAATACAATTCAAAAAGTCCCGATAAACTACTTTTTTGTAGTTTGTCTAACGGGAGCTTGTTATTTAAAACATAAAATTTACAGACAAGGTTACAAAATATGTAAAATAAAAACATTAAAAAAAAAAACAATATGTAAAATAAAAACATAAAAAAAAACAATATATAAAATAAAAAACATAAAGCCATATGTAACAAGCTTAAAACATAAATATTTATAAAGAATATTATTCTAAAATATTTCTGCATAAATATATCAAAAAAATGAATAAAATAAAAACATAAACGAAACCAATAAATCATAAATAAAATAATATTTCCTTATTTCTAATACAAATAGCTTCTTTCAGCTAGCCAAGTTTTCAATGTGTTTATTAATGGTTTAGTTTTAATACAGTTTTTTTTATTTCAGCGGGTAACATATTTGTACAACTAGGAATCATGTGTTCTAAAGTTCTTTGTCCATATTTGTTTTTATGCTTAGGAACCATTAATCCTTCATTAAAATAAAGACCAGTATTGTAATTGTGCTCTAGTCTATTTGTATTAAATATAGGGTTATCAATGTGGTGAAATATAATTTTGTACCACAGAATTAATCTAACTGAAAGAATTTCGAGACTAATAAAAGTATGGAATATGATGCCTTTGTTCGTATAAACTTTTATGGGCTAATAATTTAACCAGTGAATTTTGTACTGATTGAACATGAATGATGTTTTTTGTACAGGAAAGTCCCCAGGCTGTAATTCCATACCTTACAACAGATTCTGCTAATGATAAATAAATTATTCGAAGTGTACAGATTGGAACAAAGAATTTTAATTTAAATAATCTACTAACAATTGATTTTAATCGTACACAAACCTTATTTATTTGTAAATCCCACTTGAAAAAAACAATCAATAATGACACCTAAATAAACATATGATTTCACAAGTTCAACATTTTCACATGAATGCCATCGTGTAAACAATCTGAAGTATGTGTTTTTATTTCAGGTGTAATATATAAGTTTGCATTTGGGGATCTTATGTGCATCAATTTAGTTTTTTTTGCATTTATAATTAATCCAGAATCATGAGACCATTTTAAAAGTTCAATGTAGTATTTTTGTAAAAGGTCCATACATGTTTGCAAATCACTGCTAGAAATTACCAAAGCAGTATCATCCGCACACACAAAGTGCTTTACATGTCTAAATCGAATACAATCGAATAGTGCTTTACATGTCTACATAGAATCGGCATTAGCTGATCTATATGAATACATATTTTTAAAGCCATTATATTTTTCACTAGAGTTCCTTATTATCAAGAAGTAACATAAAAAAGCTAACTTTACTAACTTAACTCAGAGCTCATTCCCTTCTTTTTCACAGAGATTGTGTCAAACTAGAATCCGCCTAACTTTATTTTGTTGTTTTTCTCGTTTGTATAATTTCATAATTTATTATTTATGTTTCCAGTTCGAGCAGCATACTGTCCATGCATCGGTACACCCACAATGGCCAGAAGCCTTTTGTCTGCAAGTATTGCAACAGAGCTTTCAGCCAGAAGTCTTCAATGGTAAGGACTTTGTCTCTTTTTTTTTTATTTTTATAATCCTAATATAACATTAATTAATACAGTAAGGAGAATTATTTATTCACCACTCCTCAGTATGTTCACACTACCAAAACAACATAACACATTAAAATAAATCAATTAAGAAAAATTGTCATTTAAACATGGGGAAAACTCATTATAAATGTAAAACCTCACAGGATATAGAATTTTAATTATTTTCTAACTAAATCGGTGTTACCGGTAATAAATAATTATTTTAAACACCGTCCAAATTAGAATTTTGTGGAAGTAAATAAAATCATATAAATAAGTCATCGCAATGTGGATTAACCGCAGTTTGAAAATGGCCTCGAATGCCAAAACAGCTGTCACAATAATAAAAGCTAAAATATTCGCAGAACTTAATAATAACATTGTTAAATTTGATTTATATTAATTTAAAAAAAAAATTAAATGGAGCTCTACGAATTAAACACAACAACAATTAATAAGTCTATTTGTTGATACGAATACCCAGAGACAGAGGCGTGCATTGCACATAAGCACTGCCTACTGTACCTTACTCACATAAAAAATAAATAATCTTAAAATTTATAAAAATATTGCAAGAAATCAATCTTTACTTTCAAAAATACGCGCAAAGTTCCAGCTACAGATTGCAGCGCCGCACCGATTGCCCTATTGTAGCGTGTCAAAAGCAGGAACTAAGTATGCAAAATTTCATATTCAATTGTTGATGGTATTCTACACAAAAAATGTACATGTAATGCGCGTTCAAGAGAAGATTTGTTTCTGTAAGTGCCGCAAAATATCATGCCTATTGGTACAAATTTCAAATGTAGCAAAGCAACCGGTGCCATCTGTTGGTACCTCTATCAAATGTAGCAAAGCAACCGGTGCCATCTGTTGGTACCTCTATCGATTAGTACAACTTAACTGTCAAAATAATTATTATATTATGTTGATGGAGAAAATATAGAAATTTTACTTATCCAGTAATTGGCTTGTAATAAACATCAATGAATCGGTTATTGTGGCAGGTAATCCGGACAAACATCGACTGAAGCCAGGATCTTAGCTATTCTCAGCAAAATATTATCACGCCTGTGGTAATGTTGTACAAATTTCGTGATGCTCGGATTGTCTACTTTATGATTGAGGTTATATGTATAGTTTTATTTCTTTCAGTACCGCCATCTGCACACGCACCGGAATGACCCGGAAGGGAGAATACGAAGAAGAAATAAGATCATCGCCTCCGATGGAGAAGAATCAGAAAATAAATAACAAATGTCAATCCAGTGATGGAAGCAACAAACTTTAGATAATAGAAACAAAGGAGATGGGCCATGATCCACTATTTGTGTGAAACCGCGCGCCCATCGCGTGTTGCCATCATCATTCACCCGTACTGCTGCAAATCTAGCAGTGCCCCGCTTCTACCTGTACGGCACACTTCCACGCCTTTTATTTGGGAAAACTTACAGTTATACAGTATACATTTTTACAGATTAAGTTGTTAATTTGCTGCATTAACCAGTGAAGTTTCCGCTATACAAAAAATACAAAATATTGAAAATGATCGAATGAATTTCGCCTAATAAAATAACCTTATCTCTCTTTGTTTCTATTATCTCTATGCAAAGAATGGATTATGTATTTCTTACATTACGAATTCACCTTTTAGTCAATTTAGCTAGAAAATGGAGAGGCCGGTTCCGGAATTGAGTTAGCACATTTCTGATATTTGAATAAAAATCTTATCTAAATATTAGATCTCCGAGGCGTATGTGTGGTAAAATTTTGTATGACCTGTGAAGTAATGCAAGGCTGAGGCCGGACTATGTTGTGTGGCGGTCTATCCTCTCTACCTAACCCTACTGGGAAAAAGCGTGTTGGTTAGTTTGTTACTTTTTAAATAATTTATTGATTAATGTTATCAAATTGTATTAAATTTTTTTTTTATGTTTCATATGTTTTACATTCGAAATGTTTTATGTGAAAGATTCTATACACTGAAGAAATAGAGTGAAACTAGCTTAAGAAATTTGGATTTTTCGGTCCCTTAAAGACTGAATTTGAAAAATAACCCAATTTATCCCTCATATAAGGTTTTCCCACATAAGAAGCTTTTTTTTCCAGTCCCTTGGAAAACCTTACAAGAGAGTTTCATTGTATACTGAAGTGTGTTGTGGACGTGTCGGTTAACCCGTAAGATCAGATGCAGCCTGTTCGAAGGAGCTAGCAGCGTTAATAGCCTCCGCGCCAGTGCACGTGCGTGAAACTCGACGGACACGAGCGGAACATCCGTTAACGGTTGATGTCGGCTTCATTAGAACGGATTGTTTTACCGACTCGTTTTTCTGTAAATCCGCTCATATGTGGAACGAGCTACAGGCATCTGTCTTTCCTCCAACATTTAATCCACGCTTCTTCAAAGCCCGCTTTAACAAATCCCTTCCTACAGCCCCCTCCTTAACCCACCTCACAATGTTTTCAACCGGGTGGCCATATAGTTACCCTGTACATACAGGGGCACTATTGTGAGGTGTCGCATAAAAAAAAAGATCCATTTCCTCATACTTGTTGTGAAGTTGATCACACAATTTCAGATATTGAAATTCTTTCTTCAACAGATAATCAATTTCACTGACCTGTCTGGGACCTAGGAATCGAATGGCCTTGTGTAGACACGCTGGCAATACCAGTCTTACTACCTTCTAGGTATTATCTCAAGTAATATTCCTATTGTCAAAGTATTTTGTTTCTGTAATGGTTTACAGTTTTCTACAGTCTGATATTTGAAAGTAGACAAAAAATGATGGCGTTCCGATCGTTTAAAAGTTTTTAACGGCAACACAAAGACGACTTATAGGTAAATCAAATTAAGTTTAAAAAAACACATTGGTCCAAGTACATACATGTTTTATTTTTACCAAACGGTGTTCAGAAATTGGTGGTACTTTCCGAAATGAGATGACTCTACATCATATTCTAAGATAATTTTATGTAATTTTATTTTATTATTTAACTTTTTGCAAGGAAGATAATTAATTACATTAAAAAGTGTTTTTTTTTGTATTTCTGAAATTTTATCTATCGAAATAAGTATGTTGTAGATGTTAGATAAACAAAATAAAAACAAAATCAAATTACACATGCTTTTTTCATATACCTTTTTATCTTTATCTTTACCATGTATCATTCCCTAGCATTGTACTAACCCCGCCCGGTAAAATGTAAATAACCATTTTCTAGATATTACATAGAGGCATGCCATTGGTCCGATCCTTGCAATAATTTTCTAAAACCTTGTAATTTATACACCACTCATTTTATACATGTACTGTTTGTTTCTAACTTTTTTAAATGTAAAAATATTCATCATGATGATTTTCCTCTTTTCTTTAAAATGAACTGTCATACGGGAATATGTGGAAACATTTGAATGTGAAGAATGCATTTCAAAGACAAAGTCATTAGCTTGGTATTGCCGTAGTAATGACATTTTTTAGTTCTAACATAATGATATCTACAATTAAATACCAAGCTATTGACTTGTATTATTTGTGATGTGAATATTGTGTTAAAAGAATTTTTTCACAGGCGATATTAAGACCGTTGAAATTTAAATAGCCAGAATGTAAAATGTACTTGTATACATAATACAATTTAATAATAAAAACATGTTATGGGACCATTCTACATTTTCTATAAAAAATATCATAAACCTACTTCTTATTTAATCATGTATTAGTTAATTAATATTTATTTATTATGTATGTGAAATTTATTTTAGATTGAGATACAAAAATATTTTCCTATTGTGCTGGATGTATGTTGAAAAAATATAATATTACTCTAAGATTGTTACAGTATTAAATAAATATATATTCAAAATTACTGTTATTTTATTTGTTTATTTACACCCATTACAGGCTTTTACATGGACATTTACAAATAACATTGAAAAGGTACATATTATAATAGGTAATATATAAATAGAAAAACAACAATTTCAAAGTTAAATATGTAGTTTCAAGTAAAAAGTTTTTAAAGTTTTTTCTATTCTATGAAAAAACCGTAATTTGCTTGTGAGTAACACATCTGTGGATATTGTAAATAATATTTGTACATTTTAATAACGTAAAACGGTTAATCTAACATACTTCTGTTATGTAAAATGACAATGGTTTGCTATCTGATCTGAGACATGTCATGTAAAGAGTAAGTAGTCTATTTTAAATGCAATAAAGGTATTTCAGAATAAAAAAACATTGTTTTTTTTTTGTAATGCGGAATACAAATTTTTGGTTACGTTTATTTACAAAAACGCAACGACAAATTATTAAACATACTTTTCTCCACTTTAAAAATCATATTCGTATTTTAAATATTTTGTAAAACATTCAATGGAACAGTCAGAAAAAAATAATATTTCTGATTAGATTTGGATAAATAAATCAAAGTAAGTTTAAAAAAACACATTGGTCCAAGTACATACATGTTTTATTTTAACCAAACGGTATCCAGAAATTGGTGGTACTTTCCGAAATGAGATGACTCTACATCATATTCTAAGATTATTTTATTTTATTCTTTAACTCTTTGCAAGGAAGATAATTAATTACATTAAATAAATAATCCACAGATGTGCCTATGTAAATTTATAAAATATTTAATTAATATTTTTGTATTTAAAAACTTTATTTAACATCATTATTTTGAATTAATAAATAATAACTCTCCGACGTCCCTCTCCCCGTTAAATTTCAAAGTATTGATGATCTGCTTATAAAATTCGTGTATTTGCTATCGGTAATGGGCATTTTTGGAGAAATCAGCTTTTCATGATTGATTATTAATGATATTTTTTACTAAGTAAACATTAAAATCGGTGGGAACTCGTTGATAAAACTTTATCTCGGTACATAGAAGAATCCTGTTCAAATATTTGCTCAAACTATATTTGATAGGTTGTGTTGGTACACGTGATAACCCTTTAGCAGGGGCGTGCGAATAATGGTTATTATCTCATTGCATTTTAACATCGATAAAATACGACTTTTTGATACTGGGAAAACTAAAAAATAATCTTGCATTCATAAAAAAAAAGTTTTTAATTGTGAAAACGATAAAAATATATAAATAATAACATTACCTCATTACCTACATTGCATTTACTTTTATATATAGCTAATTTATTCGAAAGCTTTTTAATATTTCACCCGTATCCAATGTGTAAAATAGTCTTAGTATCAGATTAGGCAGTACAGAGAGAAAAAATTGTAGACAGTCGGACATATGCATCGGCTAACTTATATTCAAAGAATCAGGAAGTAGGTTAGTCGAGTGGTCCTAAACGTCGGATTTCCACCCAAGTATAACAGTAGGACGAATTCAAATATTGCCATGAGTTTTTTTTTTAAATATAAATAAATTAACAAAAAACGCAATGGGAGCTTAGTGAAAAGTTCTCTATTTAAAATAATATTATTAGGTAATCATGATTACTTAAAAAAAGGTTTTAGCGGCACTTGACCGCAAAATGCCCAGCACGCAGCGCCTCTGCAACGTGAGTTTGGTTTGCTGTAGTTGGCAGAAGTGGCCCGAGTGGAGTGACTCACAGTTCGCGTTTGTCGTCGACGTGTTTTGTTGTGCCGCAAGTGTAAAGAGTGACGGTGAACGTTTCATATTATTTTACTCCACATTCGGATAACCAAACATTGAGTTAAAGTGTTTTTAAGGTTTGTTGTTTCTGCATCTATTCAATTTGTGTGAATTCGGCGAAAAGTCGCCACTTAATCGGCGGACGACTGCAAGTTTTATCTCAGACCTCAACCTGTCAGGCAGGCGTTGCCTACACTACACTACACAAGGACAATGTACCCGGCTCGGAATGCCGAAATTATTTAGTCGCTTTTTATGTAGTTTTAATTACGAATTGTTTACAAAGTGATTGAGTTCTGAATCGTTGATAATCGTGCCAATCCACCTTAGTGAATATAATTCGTCGGTGTGTTGTTTCGGTGTGTTTTTTTTTCAGTTATTTTTTGACATGTTGAATAGTGGTTTGACAGGCTTGGTGTGCAATGCTTTACTCTAACTGTAAACCTCCAAAGGCTATTTTGAATATCACGGTGGCTATTTACAACGCTCATGATGCCTATTATTCTGTTTTACTCGATCCATTCCCCATCCCCGATCTCTCTGGGCGTTTCTTGAATGTCAAACTAAACTTCGGCCGGTGACTCGATATTGTGTTTTTGTTTGAAACATTCATTATTGTTTTACGACACCAGATAACGATTATTTGCTGAATTAAGTTAACACGGCTTGGCGTTTTTATACATCTTAGCGAAAACAATAGTTTAATTCTATTTTCTATGAGATCTGACAGTGTTTAGGAGACACGTCAAAACAATGTTTCTTTCCACAAAATCCTACCCAACCAAAATGTCAGGTTTTTTGTGAAAGTAAACTACTTAAAAAGCTGTGAATCTTTGTTCTCCGCCTGAAAACTTTACATTGTTATTTTTTTTAAATTAATACTTTTCAAATATAACGATTTATGCAAATAATTCTACTATTTTGCATTGATTCCGAGCATTTTTGGGTTGAATTTTGCAAGAAATATTGATCTTTGAAAAATTAATTATTTTAAATCGTAAACGCCGAAATAATGATAATATATATAGGCACTTAGTATATTTATGCAATGTTATTTTTATTTTTCCATCATTTTGAAATGTGTGTTCGATCCCCAATTCAAACCCCAAAACTATTTTTACTTTATGATTTCGATGTCGTAAATGATACTCATTTTTAAACTCGTTAACAGACTAATTAGATTAAAAATAATTATCTTTTACAATAAATTCCTTACGGGATAAAACTTTTTCCCAGATTTTTAACATGTCCATATTATTCAACAAGTTTGTTGAATAGCACTAAAAATATCCACACCAGCATTGTAAAACAAAAGATTTGAACTTTTGAGGTACCTACTGTCGTTGAAGTACCTACTCAATTATCTGGAAGCTTTTAGAATATAATATAATCTAGACACTCGATAAAATGGAAGAAACTTTTTCATTATTATGACAACACCGATTTTAGAACAAAAAATATTTTAGGTTCAAAATGTGATGAATCTGACAGGTTGACTGGAAAAATGATTTAACTTTTTCTTTACGTATTAATTGTTTTTGTGTTTAATTCGTAGAACTCCATTTTTTTTTTTTTTAATTTAATGTAAATCAAATTTAATAATGTTATTATTAAGTTCTAGTATTTTTAGTTGTTATTATTGTGATCAGCTGTTTCGGCGTTTTAGGCCATTTTCAAACTGTGGTTAATCCACATTGTGACGACTTATTTATATGATTTAATTTAATCCCACTCCTTTAAAATTGGTATGGGCAATGATTTATTATCGGTAAAACCGATTTAGTTTTAAAAAAAATTCCTAACGTTTTTATTTATTTTTTAAATGCTGAAGAGCGTGCTTCTTCACGTAGTTTTATTTTCAATTAGGATCCAGTAAATACTGGCTTATTTGAAATGTGCATTTCAAAAAGTAGCAAGTTCGAAAATCAACCTTCAAGAATCATCCCCTTTCAGGAATTACTGCCAATTTTTTAACTCCGTATGATATCGATGTGAAAAATATTCACTTGAACCATTTTTCCTTTCAACTCGTTTCTACCATCTTGGTGTTACTATTTGAACGATCGCAACGCCCTGCATTTTTGTCTGTTTTATTTTGACAACCTGTGGTAAATACGATGTACCAATTTAATTTAGGTACTGCTTACAGTGTAATAATTTTAAAGAGATTCTTGCTTGTGTAGTGCTGTAATGTATCGTAGATCACAGGGTAAGAGAGGACTGCGGGCGGGTATTCCAAACTATTTAGAACAAATTTGAACCACTATCGGTGCGCACAAATACATTCAAACGTGCACTCTTTAAAATTATTTGGCTGTACCTCATCACGGCGTGACTTACGGAAAGGATGACCGAGTCTTTAGACGCGCTGACTTCAGTACTGGGCAAACCACCGCTATAAACACAACATAATTTTAGTTTGTTCATTGATGTCAAGAGAGAATAGTACGTATGTATAAGCAAGGAGTCGTGCCAAGACAGTTGTGTGGCTGTCCATCCTCTCTGCCCACCCCTGCGTCGAAATGGGTGACCGGATAAAGCTCGGTTAAGGCGACCCACCGGCTAAAATTCCAACGATAATACGCGCTCCTTATGCAGGTGGCGACAAGGTTGAGATTCCCGCTTAACATCGGCCGCATGTTTCGATTTACGCAAAAAAAACCATCAACAGAATGCGTGTTTTATTCTATTCTGTAGAGCTCAGACATAATTATTAAAATGTTTTACGTTCATATTCTAAAAAACTTAATTTACCACAATGAACAATACGACAATATCGGAAAAGGGGTTCGTAAGTAGGAGAGTTTGCGCTTTAAATATATTTTTTAACGTCTGATACTTTATTTTTTTTCTAGGCTTATAAAAAGACACACCAAAAAAATGCACGCTTAAACGAAAGGCCAAGGTGTGTTCTACTTACAGTATTTAATTAAATCATCTATGATATTTCTAGTCCATCAAATTCTCAAACCGAAAACACATGATTTTTCATTACTTCCCATTGCATCGCCTTAACATCTCACCAGCACCGCGCAGTGCAGACACGTAAAGTGGCAGGCACGGCAAATTAGTTGCTGATTATCTATGTATACATTCAAGCACGGTGTGGTGTGAATACTCCATTCTGTACCGTGACTGCCACTGTACGTGTCTGCACTGCACTGTGCCGGAAGATGTTAATAGACCTTAAAAGCACAAACAAAAAAAACTAGCCCGAAAACCTGATTTAACCTAATTAATAATTAATTGTTTTTAATAAGAAAAATTAAATGAAAATACACTTTGTTTGAATCCACTTTTATTTTTGTATAGTCGACTTTCGATTCGACTGAATCATCTTCAGGGCTTAGTAATTAAGTAACAGGAGTGTGCATGGATATGTAGGGTAAACATTGGGAAAATAGAGATATAATATTAAGAGGGAGACGGCAATATAACAATAGAAACAAACAATACAATATACCTAATTATAGCCTCGAATATGGTATACTAGGATGGACATCGGCAACTACTAACTATTTGAAATAATTGTCTAAAACCCAACAGG
>JAHDVE020008527.1:0-32974 GCA_022606495.2 Halesus radiatus | reverse complement strand
CTCTACAATAAATTAATTTTATAAGCTAGTAGTATAACCTCATCACTAGACATGCTCTACAATAAATTAATTTTATAAGCTAGTAGTATAACCTCATCACTAGACATGCTCTACAATAAATTAATTTTATAAGCTAGTAGTTTTTTTTTCAAATTTCAAAAGGATGAATGATTTGTTTCTGCCTGGTTTATAAATTATTGTTATCTACAACTTTTTACATTATTTACTTATTTGTAATTAATGTCAGTATTGACTTGGTGGATATTGCACTAGTTTTTTTTTTCTTTTTTAATTTTGGTGCAGTTTTTTATTTTTCAAATGTAACTTAACTGCTTTTCATGTGTAACTTAACTTCGGTGCGAGTTTTCTATTTTTAATTTTTCTTAGGAATTATAAACATCTGGGAATTATAAACATCTCTTCTTAGGAATTATAGAGTAGGTAATTATAAACATCTCTTCACTAAGCTATATAATTCACTTACACCGGCCATAAAAATAATTAAAAAACGGAAAAGGCGAATGATTTCAAAAATCAATCAATCAAATCAAAACCGGGCTCAATGAAATCAAAGAATAGGAGTTATCCAGCATCTTGGAAGCGTGGGAGCTTAAAAACAATCAATTTTTAAATAAAATCTAGTCCGCCTCAGCACAGAAACCCCCTAGTGAGGAGGACTAAGAAAAACATCATAAATTGTATTATTAGCTTTGTAAAATTTTATAAACTAAATGAGTAAATATGTCTTCAAACTAAATAAAGAAATAAAAGATATAGGCGATGGGAAAACCACGAAAGACAGAAGGTAACAGAACGAAAAAAAAAATATTTACGTTAGGTGAGATTAGGATTTCGGGCTAGTTGTTTTTGTTCTTAGGTACTTTTAATGATTTTATATCACTTTTAAAAAGTGTGCCGATTCATACGTGTGTTGATTTATCACGGAACCGTCGAAATGATGTGATTAAAGCCTATTATAACAAGTTTCGGAAAGTTTTTTTTTATATTTTAAAGATCCAATCAGGTCTGATTACTCTAAGAGGGATCGAACGACAATATAGTCTCCTTTAATGGAAGCAATCTTCCCAACAAGCCCTCCATTGATATGCTCGGTGTAACCTTAAGTGACCAGCTCAGGTATGGGGCTCCATCGAAGCCACGGTAAAGTTAGCCTCTCAGAAGCTGGGCGTTTTGTACAGAGCCCGCAGATACTTTAATAGTACACAACTGCTGACCCTGTACAAATCGCAAGTGCGCCCCATTGTAGAATTTGGCAGCCACCTCTGGTCGGGAGCCTCAAAATATCTAAAAAAAAACCTTGCCTGTCCGCTTGATAGATTCGCCTATCTTAACAAACGGTTTGCAATCTTTAGCACAGACGTCAGATGGGAATGCTGTCCCTGTTCTACCGGTATTTTAATGGAAGATGCTCTGAGGAACTAGCGTCATTGATCCCTTCGGCACCTGTGCATAGTCGGGAAACACGCAAACGCGCGCCCAACATTTTCACACGGTTGACATTTGTCACATGAGAACGGGTCGCTTCTACGTCTCGTTCTTGTGTTCAATAGCTCGGCTGTGGTTTGCGGATTTCCCGGCCTCTACGTTTCCTCCATCCTACAACATGTGTCTCTTAAAGACCCAAGTTCACTCCTTCCTGTCCTCTAAAATACCCTCCACACAGCATCCCCAAAGATGCTATAGGCTTTGAAGGAAATTATTGCCCTCGGGGCCTTCTGTGTGGAGTTACTGTAAAAAAAAGTCTGTTCGAAGTTTTGCAGCAAGTTTTCCGAAACTGTTGATTATAAATTCCATGAGGCTATCACTATCACTATCATATCAATATATTGTGATGTCTCTAATGCAGTGATAAGAAATGTACTTAGCCTCACATTGGCTGCACCCAGGATTTCATTTATCTTACTTGATAACATTGTGTACGATTGATGGCGAGCGTTTTTCTTGAAATATTTGAGAATCGTTTTTGTGCAACGCATTGAGAGATTTTAAATCAACAAGTACAAATACATTAAGGTATTTTGGAAATGAGTAACTCTGCTAAATGTTAGGGTCGGTTTCTGTAATTTCGTGATTTTAATTAAAAAACAGACATGCCGGTTAATTAGTATGCCTATAATGCGTTCTGTACTTACTCTCTTCACATCAACTAAACCCGGAGAGAGGACTCTAGTTCACAGCTCACGGCTCGGCATAGGACATCATTATACATTGTTTAATTTATTTAGATTTTATCCGCAGAATAAAGAAGTACACAATAAATTCGTTTCGGGCGTGTTTCGTGATTAAAGTCTGACATTCGGGCCTTAAAATTTATAATACAAAAATTATACATCATCATTTAATTTCCATCAAATGGAATGACAAACAAACATACATCGCAGGCAGTGTCCGTTGGCTCTCTCGGTCTACAACCAGAGGTACTACGTCAAAGGCACGCCGGCTTCCATTCAAATCTACATGGAAGGCACTTCTAGTGTGCATTTTTTATTCGATCGTTTTATCCTTCTTCCTTCAAAACAACGTAACCAATAATGTCGAAATTTGTCATAGACCAGGAGTAAATTGCATATACTATGGATGGTCTGATTTATAATTTCTTTGTTTCTTCCAGGTGATACGATGTTGAAATTCATCAGGGGGAAGGGGCAGCAGCCTTCCGCCGAGAGGCTGAAACTGCAGAGGGAGCTCTTCGCCTTCAGAAAGGTAAGGAACCTTACGAACACATATACTGTCATTTTTAGTGTGCATTCTTTTTCCATGGATGGCACCCAATGTCATTTTATATTAATTTATTTAAAAAAAAAATATGTTGCGTTATATTGAGCAGATCACCATGACAGAGTGTTTGAATTATAATTTTACTAATAAAATCTTAATTGATTTTAGTGTTTATCTTTTCTCCATAGATGGCACCCTATGTCATTTTATATAAATTCTATTCTCATATTGTATTTTTGTATCGATATTTATCAGATGGACCCTGAACTACTCTTTATATCTTTATAATATTTATTTAATATAACCGCTATAACATCCTTATCGAGATTACATTAATCTAGCCTTGGTTTATCTGAATTATGATGGAATTATTTTAAAAATATATGCACAAATGTAGCTGACATTGGATACATGCAGTATTTTTAATTAATATTTATATCTGATCAGATTTTATGGTGAAATCTTCAATGATAAATAGTTATTACTATCGACTTTACAAGGTGCCCAGTACTTGATGTGATATATGAAAAGGACTTATAACCAAATGGTTCGCAAGGAAAAAGTACCACTGCCAATTTTTTTACGGTAACTCCACACAGGAGACCCCGAGGGAAATGATTTCCCTCAAGGCCTATATCACCTTTTTGAAATGGAGTGGAGATATTCTTCGCTGAGCCTTACATTTACTCAACTTAGCCTTCACTCATTTTCGATTGGTGAAAGTGGCTATAATTATTGTGTTTCATTGAATATATACGTATAATTTTTAAATTATTATAATAATATTAGTAGTTAATTTCTACAGCGCAGTTTAGTGAAGGTTCACCTCAAGAGCGCTTTACACTAACCGAACCTAATATAATTTAAAAAATAACAGATACACTATATGTATGCAAATTAAAACTATGACTTCAAGTATTCATGAGCACTTGACTCATTTACATGAACATTTCAGAATATTATATAAGAATTTAGAATTAACTGGCGCCCCCGTGGCTGCCGGCTGCGTGTTATAGTCGCTCCTGATTTATCTTGGAAATATTGGGAAGTTATTAATTTTACCGGGGTAAAAATAGCATAAAATAACCGCAATAATTTTTAGGTTACATTTATAAAAAATTACATAATTTTAGTGCTGTCGTTTCGAGCTTAAATCAAGTTTGTAACAAAAACCCAAATATTTCAAATATTTTGAGTTGAAATCTGCTTCGTTCTTCGAATTAACGCATCGGGCATCGGTCACATCTGGCAGTCGGTCGTCACCACATGTACTAGTGAAGTGCCAAAAGTGAAAAGAAACGGCGATTCGGGCTACGGTGGTTGTAAAAAATATTGTATACAACCGGGAAGTGGGCTGCTGGGACCCCAACAAGGACACCGCCAGCTGGGGCGAGAACGAGCCTTTACCTTCGTCATTGAGATAGTGGCCAAGTTTCTCAACAAGCACGACTTTGACCTGATCTGCCGGATGCATCAGGTGGTAGAGGACGGGTATGAGTTCTTTGCCAAGAAGCAACTGGTACTGCGGGGAATTCGATAATGCAGGAGCAATGATGTCGGTGGACGACACGCTGAAGTGCTCCTTCCGGATCCTGAAGCCGGCTGACAAGCGCATGGCGTACGTGCAGACCAACACCAAGCGTCCCGTCACCAACAAAGACAAAGAAGATTGGAAGAAAGGATCAGTACCTCCGGCCCCCGTCCTCACCCGCCGCCCAACTTCACATAACTCCTATTATTTGTATTAGCGTCTTGCAATATATCGTAAGGAATAAATACAGTTAGCTTCTTTTTTTTTTTTTTTCAATTAGACATGTATGAAAACTTAGACCAAGCCTAATTTTGATAATCTAACTGCATCTCTTTATATGGTCTATAACTAATGTGTAATGATAGTGTCCAAAAAAAATGTCATAGATTTAATATAGGAATAATGTAAGAATAGGAAGTAAGATTTGTACAGCGCTCTTGTGGTGATTTTTCACAAAAACGGCCCCTATAAAAATCATCCGATTATTATTATTATTATTAACTAGGGGTATAACTGGTCAAATGTAAAGTACAAATAACAAAAGAGCCAGAAAATATACACTAAATAACCCAACTAGCTAACCATCACGCCGTGTCTCCCTCCGCAGGGATAGGCAGAGAGGACAGACCGCCAAACAACTCGATCTTGGCATACACTTCTTGCTTCATTCACATTCATACATCGTCTCATATATTCTTTTCTGTTATTCCGACTTCTCACATGGCCCAACTCAAGTATTTGATTCACTTGATCGTGCCATGTCTTCCTCGGATGTCTCCGGCTTCTTTCATTCACGTTCTTGTCGCATATTCTCCTTACACTCTTTTCTTCGTTCATACGCTCTACATGCCCAAACCATCTAAGCGTCCCTTTCTTAATCTTAATCTTAATCATTACTCTTACATCAGCCTTGCATTCTTTACGAATCTCAACATTTTTCACACGATCATACATGGTTTTAGCACCCATTCGCCTCAGAGATCTCATTTGTACAGCATTCAGTCTATTTTCATTCTTCCTCTGCCAGCTCCATGCCTCACTGCCTCCATGCCTCACTGCCTCCATGCCTTACTGCCTCACTGCCATACACTAAATAACCTTAACTTATACTATTAGAAAATAACACCTGTATTATATGTAAGCAAATTAACAGCATGCTTTAGAATGTCCATGAGCAGCGGACTCACTTACATCAACAGTTTAGATTTAGTATAAGCTGGTGTGGAAATAATCAAATATAGACCGGTCAGTGGCTGAGTTGGCATCGCGTTTGGGTCTCACCCAGGCGTCGTGAGTTCACCAACTGGCTAAGTCCTCCATTACGACACAACCAACATCTTCCGCTTACTGTGATGGTAGTAAGAGATTTTCATATATTGTCAGGTTATTCGTAACCAGGGAATATTTGTCTTTCTTTTAAAGAAAAGAAAAAAGAATTGTCTCATTTAATTAATATGTCAAACCACAAGTGACTGATTTCTACCAAAATATAATATTATTTGATGACGATCACTGAGAGCAGTGAGCAGTAAAGTACAGTCATGACGTTACACCCAGTTCGTGATAAACCGTCATTACCTTCCGACAAACTATGATAATCTAATACTACCTGAATACTTTTAGGTACACTACAAAATACCCCAATGATGAATTATTCTGCCGAAAACCCCTCGATTAACATTCTTCTGAACTATTTAACGCATTTTATTATTATTATTAGATGAAAGCTATTATGGGCGTTACATGATTTTAAAAATTATATATCTATACATAAAACTTTATATACATTTTTAGTTCGTAGTCAAGTTGAATATAACTCCTCGATCTGGTCCCCCCATTTTAAAATGCATTCAGATTCATCGAAAAAAATCAACATAAATTCCCAATATGCATTGTATAGCAGTCTCCTTTTTATAGGAAACCAATGAAGCTCTTCTCTCGTTTGATTGATACTTGTGTATTTGCCTTTCCTTAGTATACTCGCACATCTCATAGCTCTGTTTTGTATCATTTCTAGCTTGTTTTGGTTTCCTTCATCGGCCAAATATAATATCTAGGAGCAATAGTCCAAATGTGGAGCAACTGTAGTTATATATATTAGCTCTGCAGTGTTTCTATTTAGTTTATTTCTTAGTCTTCCAAGAAAAATTACCTTTTTAACACATATTCAAAATTTGCTGTAAAACATAGTTTTGAATCCAATATTACACCTAGGTATTTATTTTTATTTGCTTTTTCAATATCTTCATCATCAATCATCAATCATCAAATTTAACCCTATGTTATGCGATTTATTGGCTATTTCCATATGTTCTGTTTTGCTTACATTCAGTTTCAATTTGTTTATTTTCAGCCATTTTGCTATATTTTGTAGGTCTTCATTTATTGCGTCTTTGCACTCTTCCCATGAGATGTATATTAACGTATCGTCTGCGAATAGTCTGATTTAACCATTTTTTTATGGTTTTAATAATATCATTTATATGAACTATAAATAAAATTGGATCTAATACCGTCCCTTGGGGAACACCTAGATTATTTTCTATCGGTTCTGATACTGAACTTTCAGCTTTTGTTACCTGTTTTCTTGCGTGGAAATATTCTTTGAACAGGTTTAGTAGACCTACGTAAGAAAGACCAATAGCTTTTAATTTTTCTAATAGTTTTTTTTCCTGTCTATCGTTTCAAAGGCTCTTTTAAAATCTGAGAATACTGCTGCAATGGTGGTTTTTAAAAATCTGTTTTATTCTTTCAGGAATCAATCACTACGAGTATGTTTATCGCCGAACACCTCACCAGAAAGAACCTGCGCTAAGGTGTTCGCCTTTGAACTGTCGCTAATTTAGATAAGCATTCGACTCCTAGGTCCCAAATAGGTTAATTAAATTGATTATCTGTTCAAGATAGATTTTAGATATTTGAAAATGTTTGATCAATTAATTTCACGTGATTGACCTCACTACAGACACAGGGACACTTGTATAGATTTATCTATTCAGTGACTAAAACCTATGTTCCCACACACAATATCCGATGGCTCTATTACCGTATTAATTAAATACTACTATTGTTAGAAACGAAAAAATCACTAATAAAAAGGTTGTTTACTTTTAGTGTCGCCAGAGTCCGCCTGATAACAATGTTTGTCCCGTTGGCCAATAATATAATATAGGCGAAGCTATCGCAGGCAAAGGTAGAACTGTGCAGGTATTTAGGTCGAGTGAGCTAACAATGATAGCGATATTACAAAACAGCGTAAAATACCTTGTAAAACTCTGAAATGGGATTTTTTAATGTTTTTTGTTAGGGTTGGCTCTATTTTTTAACCCGCTGATTTTTAATTCCACTAGTTTATGTAGAACATTTACTATTGCCCTGCTCCATGACTTTTTAACTGGTCAAAAGCACAGAACAAATAATATATAGAGATTCCCAGACACGCAAGGGGAAGAAACAAAAATAACAGGGGCGAGCTAAGCGTGCCGCCAATTTAAGTAAAACAGTTGCTAAGTAAAAAGGTTCGGCTTGTTTACAAAAACCAATTTTATTTTATTTTTTCATTATGCTTTACCAAAGTTGCTAAAAATGTGACCTTAGTGGGGTACCCCGTTCTAAGGTCAGATTGTACATGGTTTTATGTATGGATTGAAATATAAAGTAGGTCAATTTTTTTGTAAGTTTGTTAATTTTTTAAGTAAGTTTTCGTAATTATGTTTAAATATTTCTAGACGAAAATTATAATGTGGTAAATGAATAAAATTTCTAAAATCTTGAAGTAAACATACCGTCACCGTTAATCTCTGACCTTTTTATTTTATTTAGTTTGACCCCTTTTATATTTGCTTACCGGAGTTAAAATGACGCGAAACAAACGTGGACGGCAGTGAACCAAAGCTGGTGCCAAAATGGGCTTCACGTGACCTTTGTCTCCAGCCGTCTAAATCGTATTGGAGCAAGTCTATCAATTCTGACGTCAGCGGTGAAAAGTCATTTTTCCACAAGCTGTAGAACAAACCATAATATGGCGCCTATTCTTCCCGTCTCAAAACATACTTCGTCTAGTGCATGGGTTCCCAAACTTTTTTCCCCGCGGAACACCTATGCCGTTCTTTTAATTTTCCGTAGACCCCCCCTCCCAGCCTGTCTGTCCAAAACTTTGGTACAATACTGAACAAGTGGTATTTGTTAACTGCGCGATGCATTGCTGTTGGTATGAAAATTTGTAAAAACTTGCACATGGAGGTGCCTGCGTGGACGCGATTCGCTTTAAGTGCGCGGTAGGCTTGTCGAGCGAAACTTACTACGGTGCTTTACTTTGCGTGCTGTCTAAATGAACTCCGATCTGTGGACCCCCAGGGACCCGTACGGACGTACGGACAACTTTGGGAGCCTATGGTCTAGATATTTCAAACAGAAAAACTCTAAATTTCTTGGCGTCAGAGTTTTCTTTGCTGTTTCATACTTATCAGGGAAAAAGATTTCTGCTTTATGTTAATCGTAGATTGATTAATTCGGTGTTTTTTCTTTTGTGCGTCCATCAGTCCGGAACTGTGCAAATTTTTTTTAATCATTGGAGATAATATTAATAAATCGCAAATCGAACATGAAATATAAAAAGGTAATGGTCGTATTTGGGACTCGAACCCAGGACCTCTCGGTTTATCCGGGACCAGCGCTCTTACCGATTGAGCTAATGCCACTGTATTGCTTTCCGTCATTTTTATCGATATCATACCTCAATTTAAGAACTGTTAATATCAACTTCAATTAATTCTTATATATTTTTGGTGGCTGTCTTTCTATATTGAAAATATCTAAATTATTATATTATCTTCAATGATTAAAACAAATGTTACGTCGAGGTTTAGAAGCCTCAATAACTATTTATTTTTCAAAATTATAAGTACTCAAATATTGTCACCTTATTCGTTTTTTGTTTGTTTTTAAACACTCGCAGAACTTAATAAATTATTAAATTTGATTTTAATTAAATTAAAAAAAAAAACAACAACAACGATTCAATGGAGTTATATGGAGTTACGAATTAAACACAAAAACAATTAATAAATGAATACGTCGTTTGTTACCTGGAACTGGGAATATTAGTCGTTCTTTAAAAAAAAGAAAAGGCTATTCTAGATTACTAGCTGAAGTAGCCGGCATTACCTATTACCCGGGGTTGTGAATGGTTCCGAGGAGTTCTGAGTTTGTGTTGTGTGATCTCACGGGCTGGCCTACCCAGTAATGTTTCTCTTATTTTCAATGTCAAGTGTGCATATGAAATATTGCAGGAGACTGCAATGAAGGATGAACTTGATTATATTACGTACCTACTCGGCAGTGGCGTTCATCGCTCTTTGACCAAGGGTAGGCTGTGATAAGGCTTTTCGATTGTAATAAGGAACTCCAGTCTATTAAAAAATTATTAGTAATGCGGTTCAAACTTAAATACCACTATATCTTTTTTTTCTATAGTTAGTTTAATTACAATACATAAATAAATTAGTTACAATAATTTCAATGTTTCAATTTTTCGAAGCCCGCCAAAACGCCTCAAATCTATTTCCGGTCTGTTTTGATCAGTTTTAAGGTTAGAATGTCAAATGTCAAAACAAGGATGATCCTTACCGTACATAATTTTATGTTCCCTTCATAGTAAACCATAAGTAATAAAATTATTTACTTTTTGAGATACTTTAACTCAAAGAATAATAATAGCATTGAGCATTAACGTTATCATAATATTCGTATTGATAATTGGTTTTTTCATGCATATTCTAATTTATTCATTAATAATAGTTTTTTTATATTGTACAACAATTATATAGCTTAAAATCACCCAAATTAAGTTAAAATTTCGCCAAAACTAAAAAAAATGCGTATTTAAAATACAAAACAAAATTGAAAATTTAAAATCTTCATATAAATGCAATGGTACCAACATAACAAGGTGTTTTGATGAGATGATTTTTTATACACTTTTAAATAACGGTTTATAAATTCTACGTATAATTAATTATATATATATATATTAAAAGTTATATATTCAGAATGGGCGTTAGCTGATCTATATGAATGCATATTTTAAAGCCATAATATTTTTCACCGAAGTTCCTTATTGTATAACATTGAATATTTTGGTAACGTAGAAAAATACTGTTTTTAATGTAATCTTCTGTTGATGGTTGATAGTTGTGGCTAGGTTAACGAAAAATGGTAAATTGTGCTTACCGATGTATTTTGTATTTCTAATAATCTTCCTCTTTTTAAACAACTCACGGTTTACGTTGCCTTAAAAAGTTCCGGGTCATTTTCAAGGTAGGCACAGCTTTTCAGCCTTTATGGACTGCACGCCACTAATACTCAGATATTGAAGTAATTATTGCTCATACGCTATCTAGAATTTGCTGCCAAACCGTCTTAATCCGTCGTAAAAGTATAGATTTGTATACAAAACAAACACCGACCGGGACACACTATATACTCGTAGATATTATAAGAATCTTTTTTATATTATTTTGTTTTACTGTGAATTTGTTTTTTCCGCTTTAAGATTACATTTGAGTAATTGAATTTTTCATGTAAAGATTATATCATGTTTTAAAGGTATTATTAATTATTACGAATTTGGATGTGCTCACATATTTTATTCTCAGTATTAACGTTTTATCAATATTGATAATTTCCTTTTCCAGATAAATATGACGAGTGATTTTAATTAGTTTAATTTTGGCACCGATAACAAATAGGAAGACAAATTGATAGCAAATTCTAGAAAGGTTATGAGCAAAAATTACTTGAATATCTGAGTAATAACATAAACAAGATCATGCATCTGCAGTCGGCACTTGATCCTAAAAGTCACCTTCAGTATTTCATATCGCCAACTATTCCGCCTGCCGAGATACTGTAGACTGTAGCGCTACGGAAATGTTCCGATTCTTTTACATTTTGTTTAACTGCGGTTCCGATTACCTGTCAATGACAATAGATTTTTAGAGGAGTTTATGGTTTAATTTTCAAAGTATTATTACAAATTACAGGTGCATCACACATACTTAACACGTGCAGTTTATTGTTACTTTACGAATTTATGTGATACTTTTGGCATAGGTACTTTACATACTCGTACATCTTAATTTCGTTTTTTCAGTTCATTTAATAGCATTATTTTGCCACAAATTACTCACTCATAATGTTTAAAGGCAATACTTTTTAAAACTGCACAAATATCAATATTTATAAAATATGTCTCCACTGAATGACAGTTGTCATACGAGAGAACCGGTGCCGCAATTAAGCGGAAAGTCTTTAAGCCTAAGGACAATGTCTTGTCATTAAAAAGAAGCGCAATCAGGCTCCCGGGGGGACGAGTGCACTCTTTCAGAGCACTTCTCCGCCACCGCATGGGATAGACATGGGATGGCGCAGACTACGCCAATCCAAGAATATCATCATTACTGCTGATGGCCCTCTTGAGACGGGAGATGTCAAATATCCACTATATATATATATATTTTCCCGTTATAGTTACGTACTAACTGAAGTACCCGGCGTTGCCGGGGTTATTAATGGTTTGGAGATAAGCTTTAAGGTTGTGATGTGCTACCCCTATCCCCACCCCATCCAGTAGTTTTCCTCTCATTTTGAACGCAAGGTGTGCAAAATTTCATCAAGATGAAACATAGTTCTAATTTAAAGGGATGGAAAGGTAAACAGAGGGTGGTTTTTTGAAATATCAACTAGACAGTGACCTTCCTTTTGTTTTGAAGGTTAAGTGTGCAACATCTCACGAAGATCGGAATAAAATTGTAGATTTTGTTTCATATGTACCTACACATTTATATAGATACAGAATATGATTTTCCCTTTCTTGCAAGTATATGTTACATTTTTTCACCGTTTTTCAGTGTAATAGAGTGGAATATAAAATAAATAATTTAAAGCTTGGGCGATACCGTTTAGCAAAGAGCTAGTATAATTTAAATGGTTCACCTGTTATCACCTCACGTACGTGACCAATATTGCGTAAGTGGCTCTCAACCAATCGGAGATCTTCATTCTTTATTACTCCAAATCAGGAGTAGGTACCTACCCACTTCATAAATTATTACTATCAAAGATAATATTCACTTGTAAGTTATGGAAATTCATAAAAGAAATCCGACTTTACAACACGTGTCGCTGAATCATTCCTTGAAAATGATATGCCCCTTTCCACCAAGCCTATTGTTAATTTGAATAATTGAAAGAAATATTCCGTTCACTTGACTTGCATTAACCCTGTGAATACGTCATTATGGCTCTGCCGCTGATAGATCCGTTATGACATCTCTTTCTATTACACGTTTCGTTAAACGAGAACGAGCGAGAGGTTATCAGAAATTTTTAATAGAATTTTTGTTTCGGAAGATACTCTCAGTTTCGTCGTGGTGTTGGATCAACATTCGTAAACTTTGCTTGAATTAGATATGACTATTCTCAGTGTTTAGGTCTGAATAGTCAGGTAATTCCTAGCCTCCTCCCCCACCTCTTTACGTCCCCGTAATGTGAAGGTCATAGGACCAACTGGCACCTGGAACTCTTGTTCGGTATATCTTAATGTATAAATTTTGAGCATATTTGTTTCATTATTACTCACTATCTCAGCGCTGAAATGGGTTACTGGGTCGAATTAGAGATAGTAAAATATAGTTATTTCGGAGTTACAATGTGGTATACTTCATTTTGACCTCCGAGGTCACCGGAGGGAGCAAAGGGTTAAATTTATGTAAAAAAAAAACGAAACTCGCTGGGAACAAAAATGGAACATTCGACTTCAGTAACGTTCAAATTTCGAGCTTGGTGGTGGTACTACCATAGTTCGAACATCCTGATGCTATTTTATTCTGTTTTTCTATCCAAGTTCCAAATAATATGGTCATAGTTTAATTTTATAAAAAAAAACATTTGTGAATACTTGGATACTGATAAAGATATTGAATGAATGATGTGGTGATAGGGGGATAGGGGTAGGGTAGCTGTAGGGGTAGGGGTGGGGGTGGGATAGGGGTTGGGGTGGGATAGGGGGTGGGGGTTGGGTAGGGGTGGGGGTAAGGGTAAGGGTAAGGGTAAGGGTAAGGGTAAGGGTAAGGGTAAGGGTAAGGGTAAGGGTAAGGGTAAGGGTAAGGGTAATGGTAATGGTAATGGTAGTTGTCGAGAGAGCTCTAGGGTTAGTTATAGGGGTAGTTATAATATTAATTCTAACAATATATTATTTCCACCTTAAAATTACACCCAGTTTACTAGAATTTCAACCTCCAAACTTTACTCCAAACCATTCATAACCCCGAGCATGGCCGGGTACACGTCGGCTAGTACGTAATGTAATGCTGAGTGATACGTAACTAAATCTTATAAATAATATTGTCTTTTTTTAGTACTTTTTTGGTACACCAACCAGTACCTACCTATTAAACACATATACATAATTGTTTACTCTATAATATATACGTTTTCATCGCTTTATAATTACTTAACAATTATCAAATTATCTGGTACACGTAACGTAACGTTTACTCTATACTTTTTTTCTCATCTCTTTGAACTTGACCTTTATTCTATATTAATTATTATGCTATACTAAAATTATCTGGTATACACAATTGTCTTTTTTTATACTATTCTTCACATCTCTTTATACTTAATTATTGTACCTTTTCCTCGATATATTATATTACCATACTATGTCAGTATTAGCTTTTTTCCCTTTTATTTTTGTATAATGGCACTTAACATCAACTAAAGTTGTCAATTTGAGTGTCCTAAAACGGGATTTGTTCCTAGTTGGGCAGTTAAGCTTTCTTACATTTTGTTGTTAAATAATGTGCGTTTTAAATAAATTAATATTATTATTATTATTAAACATAAACCTTATCAAAACCGATGGCGGTTATTGCAGACATCTCTATCCGGATTCACCATCTCTACGACCACCTTGGATTGGACCCTTGCCCAATGCATTCATTAGAATATTAACACTTAAAAAATCCAGTTCTTCATATTTATCCCATCACACACTTTCCTTTAATCGTTTCTGGAAAATCATACAATTAATTTTCTCAAATCGTGATCGTTGCTAGTTATTATTAATCACATGTAAATACACTAGTAAAATGTCTATTTACTTAGATTTCAATTCAATGTCACTGCAACTATATATTATGTTACAAGCACGGGTACTTAGATTTTTCACACGGAATAACAATATACCGACTGGCAAACAATCGACACGCATTCAAACTAGAAGTGGGCGTTCAGATTTATTTTTTTAAATAACTGAAACCGTTTTCCAAAATAAGCGGTTACTAGAAACTGTTAAGATAGCGTACTAAATTTAAAAAAAAAAAAAAGCGTTTCGTAGCAGTCAACGACGGAATTTCGGGAGAAAGCGTTTCGCGCGAACGCATTGAGTAGCAACGGTATACGACGGGTACAGCAGTTTAGTAAAGTGTTGCAGCACGACATAATATCCCAAAAACTAATCATGAAATTACTTTTGTACGTGTAAATCTGAAATGTTGCTGGAGCTGTTTTAAACGTTTCACGCACAATTCTCAACCGAATTGTGCTCTATTAGAATCATTTCGCGCGGGTTTATTGCGGACATAGATACACGTTTTTGTTTTTGTTTTTAACTGTTATTCCTAAATCCGCGATACTTTTACAACCGCTTCAGAACTTCAACGGTTACGAAAAACGGTTTCACGTTATTTTTTACTCACCTCTAATCAAACACTCGCCGCGTTCTCTCAATTGTAGGCCTTACCAAACCACACTTGAATGTGTATAATATTATACTCGTATGTAGGTTCACTGCAGGGAATCGCGTGCTTCAGGCAGACATGTTATGACTGGAAATGGGCCAGTGGGTCCTACCCTAATGTATGCAAGCAACCCCTTGCAAAATGGTTTACCCCAGTTTACTGAAACTTTATTATTAATGCCTTTGCTCAGACCTCTAAAACTTTGATTTTGTTTAATAAATTTCAACTTTTACTGAACATGTATTGTCTTGCATTGTTCTGGATTATTCTTCTTCATCAGGCTTTTGTCATTCTCTCTAATGTTTCCAGTTTTTCCTGTCTGTTTAGAATTCCTACCTATCCCTAGCTTCTTTTTTTTGTCGTCAGCTCTTCTTAATTGTGCGCTATCTCTGTGTCTCTTGTTAATCTGTCTATATATATATATAAAGAAAAGTGTCTGTGGTTGAGTGGGTTTGTTTTTTATACAAATTTGCGGTTTTATTACGAGCTTGATGAAATTTTGCACACTTTACCTTCAAAACAAGAGGAAGGTCACTGAAATTTTGTACACTAGACGTTCAAAATAAGAGGAAAATTACTGATTATTGGTGGGGTTAACATATCACGACCTCAGAACTTTACTCCGAGCCATTCATAACCCCGGGCAACGCCGAGTGCTTCAGCTAGTATATATTATATATAATATAATAGGTTTGGGTGATATTTGAATTTTATCTGCCATCCGTTAACTGTACTATATGCCTAGCAGAGTTCAGCTTTAATGAGCTTTTTTAGCATGGCTCTGTCCATGGTTTTGTCTTACTGCCATTTTAGTCTCGAAAGATCCATGTTTGCGCGTACTGAGTCAAGCGTGAGTCCTGATAGTATGCATCTGTGGAGTACACATATTTGAATATGCTTACATATTTTCTAGTTTTAATAATTTTGCTAGTGACAAATCCTCACATTTTTTGGTTCGTTTTGTTATGGTTTTCTTTTCTTAATCATCTATTATATATATGTATATTGGAAATGTACATTTTCTATGGATCTGGGGGGGGGGGAGTCTTGGAAAACTCATTGGATGCTCCACTACGTGTGGATTTAGCTGTTTTGATAGCTTTTGTTAGATTGCGCACTTTGTGTCCTATCCATGGCAGGTAGTTAGTAACCAAGCGGGCTATATGGCCAAAGCTTTCACCTCTCCTAGGATCGATGCCGGTCGATCGTCTGAGAGACTGAATAATAGAGAAGCACGTATTGAGAAATATAGTTCATTTCTACCGATAGTAGGTTTTCTGGGCCATGTCATTGCTTTGTATTAAATGCACTCGTGATAATGCGGTTTAACCCTTGAGATGTTCAACTTTTGACGGCGACCTTTTACCAAAACTACGACTATCCTATTAAATATATAAACGTATTAAATAATTACTTTTATTACGATAAGTGTTGCTTTCTTCATCATCAGGAATATATAGAATACTACAAAATAATAATGTCAAGTATAGACAAATGATAAACATACAACACAATAATGTAAGAATACACAAATTATAAACATAAACAAAAATTGATTAAAATAGGTAAGTCATTAATCAAAAATGCTAATGAAAAATTATTGTAAAACATTAAATAAAAAAATTACATTAATTATTTTTATTACTAATATGAAAATAAATTCACTATTAACGATTTTTCTGATTTCTAAAATTTCTGATTTGTCTAATTGTAAACCGGTTGTATTTGTTAAATATATATTGTTAAAAATAAACTCGAGGTACTTTGTATCATCGTTCTACCTGACCCACCCCCAAATTGCACGCATCACGCAGGTTGAACACTAGTAATACAATTATTATCACAAACCGGACAAAGGTTTTGCGGCGATCTGCTCCCGTTATTTCCTCAGCGGGGATGAAATATATGTATTATTTGATTTGAAAGTCTATCTGGGTTTTGCTTAGATTTTTAGAACGTAATGTAATGAGCTATTAAAAATTATACGTGCATAGAATTCTTAAACCCTGAAGTAATTTTAAACAATATTGGAACAACACGCTACAATAATAAAATTTTAGGATTCATAAAAGTTCATAGGCATAGATGACGTTTTATTTTGTAAATGATGCCAGCAAATATATCAACAATACCTCCGATGTTTCCCATAGTGGGTTGTGTACGTGTTACAGAAAAATGTTACATTTTGTCTTGTTTTCCTCTTCGGTTCATGGAATTTAATAGTGGCGACGGTGGCAGGGCTGTCAATTAGGTGGTTAGTGACTCTAATACAACTAGGTCTGAAATAATTATCCTGTTAGACAACGTAATTAGATGCAATTGATTCATCAAACTTATATAATTAATGTTTTCAATTATAATTTTGAGTTTAATATTTATGCACCTAAAATAATTGTGCTGAACCCGATCAATGTTAGAGTGTACTTTATACAAAGGGAACCGAATAGTTGACATGACTTGTAACTAGTGAAGTGTAGAGCGTTCTCATACAATCTAAAGACTTGAAATCAATCAAAGTTCTGCAGAGGAAGCCCAGTTAGCTAGTTAGTTTAGACAGATTGATGGAATCATATTTATTTTGAGATACCTGCTAGAAATACGGTTTCCTCGAGAAGGTCTCCTCTTGGGGTAATGATAACCTCGTCGAATTTAATGTTTCAAAGACCCAATCATGTCTAATTACTTCGGGATCGAAATGACAATCTAGTCTCCTTTAATGGAAGCAATCTTAAGTGACCAGCTCAGGTATGGGGGCTCCATCGAAGCCAGAGTAAAGGTAGCCTCTGAGAAGCTGGGCGTATTATACAGACAGAGCCTGCAGATACTTAAATAGTGCACAACCGCTGACCCTGTACAAATCGTAATTGCGCCCCCACTGTAGAATTTGGTAGCCACCTCTTGTCCCAAAATATCTGAAAAAAACCCTTGACTCGGCAGAAACGGGCGGTCCGTTTGATAGATTCACCTATCTTAACAAACGGATTCCAATCTTTGGAGCACATGCGTCAGGTGGGAATGCTGTCATTGATCTACCGCTATTTTATTGGAAGGTGCTCTGAGGAACTAGCGTCATTGATCCCTTCGGGACCGGTGCATAGTTGGGAAACACGTCAAACGCGCGCCCACGGTTGACATTTGTCACATGAGAACGGGTCGCTTCTACGACTCGTTGTGTTCAACAGCTCGGCTGTGGAATGATCTGTCGGCCGGTATTTCCTCCATCCATTCTTCCTCCATTCACCCCTTCCTATCCTCTAAAAGTCCCTCCGAACAGCATTCCCAAAAGTGATATGGGCCTTGAGGGAAATTATTTCCCTCGGGGCCTCCTTATAGAGAAAAAAAATTCCAACAACGTCGTTAACATTTCACTCCAGCAGCGAATACCACGATTATTCGTTTCATGTCATTCCAAGGGTTAAAACTGTCCGACCCAGTTCGCGTATATGAATACGAGAGAAGCCAAACAGTTAACCCAGTCAACTCCACAGTCCCACTGTTATCTGTCCAGTTCCCGGGTCAGTTACCTCCATCGGGCACCTGCCAAGTATTTACCTTTAACGTAATGCAATTAGAAAAGCACCGCCGTATTCAGGCCAAACGCACAAAAGACTAACTCTTACTTTTCTGTCGCAACTTTCGGTTGAATGCACACCAATTATAAATGATAAGTTTTTATAATTAAGCACCACTGTTCTTGCGTAACAGTTACATCTTCACTCTTTGCTGATCTGGGAAGGCAGATGTCGGCAACTGGCTCTGCTCAATACGACTATATATATTATATTGGTGAATGAATAACTTTAAAGGATCATTGGCATATTGTTGCAGTGTTTTTAGATTTTAAATGTCCATTTAAAACCATGGATACTGTAAAAGGATGACATTGTAGGAAAGGAGACGAAATTATTAGTGGACTCCCCCAATGGGGAGAAAACAAATAACATAATAATGTACTGAGGTTATGTTATGTGTCTGAACCAAAACGAATCGTTAAGGGTGTTCCGCAAGGTTCAGTTTTGGGACCTCTGCTTTTTTTTGTTTATGTATGAAATTTAAAAAAAAAAGTAATATGTAACTCTTCACAGACGATACTCTTGTATAAATGTAGCAGAAAACAACCCAAACAACGGCAACCTTCTTTTGCCATTACTTCTGGGAATGTTTCATTTTGAACCATGCTAAAGTATCCACTAAGAACGGTTCAATGTTCTAGAAAGCTTTCACATGAGCGGGTCTTGTCTCTAAATGTTGCGACTCGAAATTTACTTACTCTAACGAAATTTAACACTTTCTGTAAAGGCACCACCTATTTTTCTTCATTTTATAAAGTACCTGGCAATTACCGACTTCTGCATTACGCCGTAGTATTATGTAAAATTCAATTTCCATTGGTTTAATGGCTGACTGCGTTGGATTAGCACAATCTTGTAGTTATTTTCACACTTGCTCCATTGAAAATCCCAAGAGTAGCTCCCACGGCCTGGCTTATTTCACAGCCTTCACTATGGGCCGGTAGAATATTATCAATATAATCATTTAACAATAAAATCTAATAAAACTGACTTGTGTCGGCAACATTGCGCGGCACACCGAGTATAATCCAGGGTAGTTTGATGGAAGAGGAGATGGAGAACATAGCACCTAGGAGACATGCACGACTGGTACAGCGTAGTTCTATTACAACGAGTTATTGTCAAAGATTACCCCGATGATAGAAGAGTGTACCAGAAAATTGATAAAATATGATTTGTTATGTAACAAGATCAGCTACAACATAATAGTAGAATCTAGACGTAAAAGGGAAGTTGCTGGAACCTTCTCGAAGATATGCCAGTAGTGATCCCAACATTTGACACAACGGCGACACTTTCGTTGAAAGTGGCCTATGTGACTTGCTACACTGCTACATGTGGATCCCGGCAGTATGAAGGCGATACTCCATCTCGCACTCACTTAGATTCCGGCAGCCAAGCAGTAAGGTAGATACGGCTTGCCCTTTGGGCGCGCAGCCACTCGCTGCATAATTTGTGGCGTCTTCGCCACCATTGCGTCATGTACATTCTCGTTGTCTTTGCATTAAACCTAAATATTAAAGCCATTGACCGGTGCATTAAGTCGCTGTGTCCTACCTGACGTTGTACGTGTGAGATCCAGAGTCCCTAGACATAACACCTCATACGCTGAAGGGATCGTGACTCCCGTCGCTGACCACCTCATGTAAGCATAATTGTTTCACCCTCTTTTATGTGCTGTAATAACTGTGCCCTTTTGAATATCATGCCCGATTTGAGATTTACCAGAGAGAGATTATCGAGCCTCGGATTAGATTAGATACTTCCCCCTTGTTGTGAACCCCGTATATAATTACCTGTAAATGTTTTCCCTATAAATGTTTTCACTGTAAAATAAACCCTGTCCAGAAAGCACGCATCTTTTCACTGGTAGCTAAAATCATCATTATAGTGAAGATAGACATTTTTGTAAATGTGAAGTGTTTTTATTTGTCCGACTGCCGGGAATTTGCAAGCAATGACTCGTACTAGTGTAGTAAAGGAGGAATGCTAAGAATATTATTTTACTTGTATTCATTTCGGTGAAAACGAATTCCATTACTTAAATTTCGTAATGGTCCCTTGACCCCGAAACAGCCACCACCAATTAACGCAACCTGCCACTCACTTTGCCATCTCAGTCATCTCGCCATCCCAGCACACTGTTGTCATACAGCTTCTCTTCTCGAGTAAAACAAGCCACAGTTATAATTACCATGGCTATAATATTCTGGTATGATTGTAATCCTGGTTGAACAAACGCAATAATTAAGTCGTCCTAATTTAATGACATTTAAATTAAATGTTTGATATTTGTTTCATACAAAACTTTTACCAATTTACGTTGGAACACAAATTTGCCGTACACAATTTAAAACATCGACCCGAAAAAACTTTTTTTTTTAAATGTTTTGTTTTTATATTTTTATTTACGTAATCATATTTACAGAACAAATATGATAATTTTAAAAAAAATACTCTAAACCCGCAAATAATTTTCTAAGTTACCTCTAAAATTATGAAACTTAATTTTTTTTTCATGGCTTATACTTCTATAGGAAATAACTAACTAACTAACTAACCATCACGCCGTTTCCCCACAGGGGTAGGCAGAGAGGACGGACCGCCAAACAACTCGATCTTGGCATACACTTCTTGCTTCATTCACATTCATACAACGCCTCATACATTCTCTTCTGTTATTCCGACTTCTGACATGACCCGACTGAAGTATTTGATTCACTTGATCGTGACATCTCTTCCTCGCGTGTCCCCGGCTTCTTCTTCCATTCACATTCGCGTCATACATTCTTCTTACACTCCTTTCTTCGTTCATTCGCTTTATATGCCCGAACCATCTTAGCGTCCCTTTCTTAATCTTACTCATTATGCTTACATCAGCCTTGCATTCTTTACGAATATCAATATTTTTCACACGATCATACGCGGTTTTACCACACATTCGTCTCAGAGATCTCATTTATACGGCATTCAGTTTATTTTTATCCTACCTCTACCAATTCCATGCCTCATTGCCATATATCAGGGTTGGTATCAGCATTCATTGTGGACTGCTAGCTTCGCTTCTTTGAACAAATTTTTGCTAGCGCCATCCGCGTTCAGTCCTCCGTTAATAGAGTTTCCTGCATTCACCCTTCTTTCAATATCCCTATCAGTGTTTCCATCTCTCGTACCATACTTCCCAAATATACAAACTCATCGACCTGCTCCAAGTATTCGTCATTTACAACTATATTGCACACTGTTTTCGTATTCTCTCTTTCGAATACCATGACTAACGAAATATACGTGAACAAAACAATATGAGTATGGAATGACAAGAATTAAAATTGCATGTCTCTTGAAACCTTCAAGGGTTATGTTGAAAATATCAAGAGAAATGTTATTTAGCAGCACCATACCCCGCGTCATGCTGTGCTGAACCAACACATCTGTTCTACCATTCTTAAGTCATTTTGAGTGCGGTAAGTAAATTGTAAAACATATATAAATAGGGTCAAATTAAATACTCTAAACAAAATATTCGGTTTTTGTAAACAAGCCGAACTATTTTACTAATTTGCTGTTTTACTTAAATTGGCGGCACGCCTGGCTCGTCCCTCTTTATTTCGGTTTCTTCCCCTTGGCGTGTTAGGGCGTCATATCTATGTATCATTAGCTCTGTGGTGTTGAAGGACAGTTTGGGAATGCCTGTATTTGTACTACTTGTAATTTCATGGAGGTGCTCCGAAGAGCTAACATCATTTTAGCGCTGTTGCACAGCCAGCACACACAGTGGCGGCTCGTGACTTTTGAGTGAGCTAGAGTAGAGTGCCGATAGTGAAAAATACGACGTTATTGATGTTGAAGCGGAAAATCTTTTTTTTTTTCAATTTCAATTTTTGTATGGAGGTTTAGATGGTAGGTGGGGCCCCACCACATATACATATGTCTATATACAATAATAGTAAAATAAAACATATATAACAAACTTAAAACATAAATATTTCTCAACAATCTTGCTCAAAAATAATTCCACACAACTATATTAAATAAATAAATAAAATAAAAACATAAACGACATCAATAAATCATACATAAAATAACATTTCCTTATTAATTTCCTTATTATCTAATACTAATAACATCTTTCAGCTAACCAAGTTTTCCATATATTTTTTAACTGTTTAGTTTTAATACAGTTTTTATTTTTATATCAGCGGGTAGCTTATCTCCAAATGCAGCTTCAGTATTTCCTCACAGCATCCCCAAATATGAAATAGTGGTATTATTTTACAAAATGAGAACAAACTCATCAAGAAGACGGGGTTTATGGGTTAAGATTTGATCTGATGATTATGTCTCGGGTGGTTTAAAGTGTCGCGCGTTCATTAGGAGTGTTTTGATATCGTCACAGATTAATTGGGCCCCGTCTGCGAGGATCATCGTCTTGGGTTGATTATTGCGATCGTTGCGCTAAATTGCTTCAATTGAACGACTAAAGTGACAATTTGGCCGAATTGCAGTATAATATATTCAATTGGATTTGTGCGGGACTCCTGAATTCCTACGAACACTCTATATTTATACTCGTCTCTAGAAGCTATATAGGCAGGGAATACGTTATTGCGGTTTGACAATGTCCAACGTTTTAGTATAAAAATAATATTTATAACACCGAGGGATTATCCGACTAATCTTATTTTTGGAGAATTCAAAGTATTCAAATTTAATGATCACTCCGAAAAACGTAATAATGCATATAATAAAAACAACATTTAACACCTCATGGGCAACAACTACATCAATACGGTATATCTATATCTAGGGAAAATACTTCAACAGTCTGCTAGAAAACATAATAATGCATATAATAAAAACAACATTTAACACCTCATGTGCAACAACTACATCAATACGGTATATCTATATCTAGGGAAAATACTTCAACAGTCTGCTAGAAAACATAATAATGCATATAATAAAAACAACATTTAACACCTCATGGGCAACAACTACATCAATACGGTATATCTATATCTAGGGAAAATACTTCAACAGTCTGATAGAAAACATAATAATGCATATAATAAAAACAACATTTAACACCTCATGGGCAACAACTACATCAATACGGTATATCTATATCTAGGGAAAATACTTCAACAGTCTGCTAGAAAACATAATAATGCATATAATAAAACAACATTTAACACCTCATGGGCCAACTACATCAATACGGTATATCTATATCTAGGAAAAATACTTCAACAGTCTGCTAGAAAAACATAATAATGTATATAATAAAAACAACATTTAACACCTCATGGGCAACAACTACATCAATACGGTATATCTATATCTAGGAAAATACTTCAACAGTCTGCTAGAAAACATAATAATGCATATAATAAAAACAACATTTAACACCTCATGGGCAACAACTACATCAATACGGTATATCTATATCTAGGGAAAATACTTCAACAGTCTGCTAGAAAACATAATAATGCATATAATAAAAACAACATTTAACACCTCATGGGCAACAACTACATCAATACGGTAATCTATAACTTCAACATAGAAAACATAATAATGCATATAATAAAAACAACATTTAACACCTCATGGGCAACAACTACATCAATACGGTATATCTATAGCTAGGGAAAATACTTCAACAGTCTGCTAGAAAACATAATAATGCATATAATAAAAACAACATTTAACACCTCATGGGCAACAACTACATCAATACGGTATATCTATATCTAGGGAAAATACTTCAACAGTCTGCTAGAAAACATAATAATGCATATAATAAAAACAACATTTAACACCTCATGGGCAACAACTACATCAATACGGTATATCTATATCTAGGGAAAATACTTCAACAGTCTGATAGAAAACATAATAATGCATATAATAAAAACAACATTTAACACCTCATGGGCAACAACTACATCAATACGGTATATCTATATCTAGGGAAAATACTTCAACAGTCTGCTAGAAAACATAATAATGCATATAATAAAAACAACATTTAACACCTCATGGGCAACAACTACATCAATACGGTATATCTATATCTAGGGAAAATACTTCAACAGTCTGCTAGAAAACATAATAATGCATATAATAAAAACAACATTTAACACCTCATGGGCAACAACTACATCAATACGGTATATCTATATCTAGGGAAAATACTTCAACAGTCTGCTAGAAAAATAATAATGCATATAATAAAAACAACATTTAACACCCTCATGGGCAACAACTACATCAATACGGTATATCTATATCTAGGGAAAATACTTCAACAGTCTGCTAGAAAACATAATAATGCATATAATAAAAACAACATTTAACACTCATGGGCAACAACTACATCAATACGGTATATCTATATCTAGGGAAAATACTTCAACAGTCTGCTAGAAAACATAATAATGCATATAATAAAAACAACATTTAACACTCATGGGCAACAACTACATCAATATGGTATATCTATATCTAGGGAAAATACTTCAACAGTGCTAGAAAACATAATAATGCATATAATAAAAACAACATTTAACACCTCATGGGCAACAACTACATCAATACGGTATATCTATATCTAGGGAAAATACTTCAACAGTCTGCTAGAAAACATAATAATGCATATAATAAAAACAACATTTAACACCTCATGTGCAACAACTACATCAATACGGTATATCTATATCTAGGGAAAATACTTCAACAGTCTGCTAGAAAACATAATAATGCATATAATAAAAACAACATTTAACACCTCATGGGCAACAACTACATCAATACGGTATATCTATATCTAGGGAAAATACTTCAACAGTCTGCTAGAAAACATAAGAACAATTGAAGATGCCATATGTCTAGTAAAACCAATTAAAGAGCCATTCAATCTAAAAATAACTAAATTATAGAATTATCTTTGATGTTTGTACATATTTTTTATTTATTTATTATTTTTTTATTTAATATGATAATTTTTTTTTACAGAGAGTATATAAATAAGACATGATTCATATAGTGTAACAAAAATATAATATAGCTATTCCTCACCATAAAGAAACAAGGTTCTTGTGTTTGGTGAGTGATTATCGCTTAATTAATCAGGTCATAACTTGAAATATTGTTGTACAATAGCAGGAAAATATGAATTTGTCGTGTAAATTTTGTAATTTATCACTAGTAATAGTATTAAAGAAAAGAAAGGAAATGAAAAGAAAGTAGAAGAAAAGAAGAAAAGATAATAATAAAAGACAAAAAAATCTAATAATAATAAAAAACAATAAAATTAAAAAAAAAATTGTTACAGTAGTTTGAGGTAATTTTTTAATCTATGTTGAAATTCATGGATATTTTCTATAATTTTAAGATCAGATGGCAGATTGTTAAAAAAAGTTATTCCTAGATATAGGTATGTGTTTTGCGTATGCTTAGTATTGAATGGCGGGATTTTAATGTTTTGCTGATACCTTGCGGATATATTAAATTGTAATTTATTTAACGTTTTTTCTCTAAAGATTTGAATAATTGCATATTTTTTATAAATTTTATCTACTGTAGGTACATTGAATATTGTAAAAAGCTTTTCAGTGGAAAATGATGATGATTTTTTTAAAATTACCTTTATTATCAATCTTTGAATTATTTTAAGTGGACTTAAAATATTATCATATGTTCCCCCCCAGCCAATAATTCCATATTGTAAAATAGACTGAACAATTGCATAGTACACTCTTTTTAGGTTTTCTAGTCTAAGAATATTTATTAGTCTTATAAATATATATATACATTTTCTAATTCGTTTAACAAGTTCACAAATATGTGTTTTCCATTTAAAATGCTGGTCTATATATACACCAAGGTATTTAATTTTGGAAGTTGGACTAAGTATAGAACATGCTTGATTACAATTGATTCTGTTGCAGTTACTTTGGTGTATTATAATTTTTATTTCTGGTTTTGATTTAAATTTATTGATAGAGAAAGGAATAAATTTTGTTTTTCCAGTGTTAAGGGAGAGTAGATTATTATCGAACCAATTTTTTAATATATTAATATCAGTATTTGCTAGCTTGTTAATAGAATTCCAGTCAGTACCTTCAATTATTATGACAGTGTCGTCAGCATAAGATATTATTTTTCCGTTTAGCTTTTGCATGAATATGTCATTTACATAGAATTGAAACGTTGCTTGAAATGGCTTTTAGCCGTGTTTGGTGACCAGATCTGAATAGCCAGGCATTTCCCCACCTTCCTCTTCCCCTTCTCCTTCCCCTCCCCTTTATCTTCAGCCTCACAACATTTCCCAATTGGGGATGCCATAGTCTTACTGGCTCTAGACGGTTGGGAGCAGTTGAGACTCTTGTGGGGAATTCATGTAAAAAAAAAAAAAAACATAGATGATAAAAAGTAGAGGTCCCAGTACTGTACCTTACATAATATATATATAATACATATATTTTTTAAAGTTCATATTTCCTTATACCTAATTAATTATAGATTCTAAATATACTAATTATGATGATGCTCACTCCACTTTTAAATACAAGCGCCCGCTTCTATAGAAGAGAAACAAACAAACAAAACTGAAAACTGTGTTAGCCCATAGATATACCACTCTGGTTAGCTACAGATTACATATTCAAAAGACGAAGTTTTGTTTCTGTTGAATATTTTCAAAATGGAAAACACAAGTAGGTACATACTATTTAGATATGTTTTGGAAAAATAAATGTTTGGAATAAAATCAATTTTTCCAATGAATGTTTCATTGTTTCGATATAGCAATAGTCGTCACAAGCCATTACTTTCGCTGTCAAATCAATGATGGCACCAACAAGACAAGCAATAATTCACAACTTCATAACTTTATTAAAATAAAATAAAAATTCCGAAGAAGGCCGGGTACACATCAGCTAGTTGTTTAATAATTTATAAAAAAGGGACTCGCGAATAGTGTTTCGTATTCTTAGATGGGTTTCGATCACAACGAATTTCTATGGATGCTGCGAAACGCAGGCCCTTTTGAACTCGATTAAACTTAAAATATTACCCCATGCATACTTGACATGTTCCCGCTAAACCCTTACATTTTTTTTCCACCCTCCCCCCCCTTGTCTATATCTGTCTCTACTCTTGCTTCTCTCTTCTCTCTTCCAGCTGTCATTATTTATTTAATAATAATAATAATAATATTTATTTGAAACACATTATTTTACAGAAATATTTAAGAAGGCTTTGACTGTCCAACTAGGAACAAATCCCGTTTTAGGACAGTCAAATTGATAAGTTTAGTTCATATTGATATACATAAGGGAATATAAAAGAATCCATAAAGTAAATTTAAAAAAAGAAATGTTTTATTTTTATTTATTTAATTAAAAAAAAAATTATTAATATTTTTTATTATTTTCTTTAAAAAATTTATTGTACTGTATAATAATGAATTACATATGAGATATAAAAGTTTAAAGTATGATATGCATTTTTTAATTTAGTGTAGAGTATTAATGAATACGTATGAGATGTAAAAGTATAAAGAATAAAAGTTTAAAGTATAAGATACTAAAGTATGATATGCATTTTTTTAAATTAGTGTAGAGTAATAATGAATTACAAATGAGATGTAAAAGTGTAAAATATAAAGTATAAAAGTTTAAAAAATAAGAGATTAAAGTATGATAAGCATTTTTTTTTAAAATTTAGTGAAGAGTAATAATGAATTACATATCACATGTAAAAGTTTAAAGTACAAGTATAAAAGTTTAAAGTGTACAAGATTAAACTATGATATGCATTTTTTTAAATTTAGTGAAGAGTAATAATGAATTACATAATAATAATAATAATACTTGGACGATTTATATAACGCCGTTTTTGTGAAAAATCACCTCAAGGGCGCATATCAGATGTAAAAGTTTAAAGTACAAGTATAAAAGTTTAAAGTGTACAAGATTAAAATATGATATGCATTTTTTTTATTAATAAGTAATTAATTACATATGAAGGTTTTATTAAAATTTTACATATCTATTAATGAGCATATGTTCGCTTTTGACCCTTCCTAAATCTAGAAGCCATACATTGATCAGTTTACGCAGGACGTTTGTACTTTTCATTTTCCATGTATCGGGTATTATGTTGAACAATTTTGGTACTAAGTATGAAAATTGTCTTTTAGCAAGGGCATGGTTTTTGTTGAAACTATTGGATTTCTTCTCGAGTGTCTGGTGTCGTGATAGTGATCGATAGATGGGTAGTGGTGACGTTGTTTATGTGTATGTAATACAATTTTCCTGATATACAGTTGTCTGACATCAAGAACTTGCATTTCTTTGAATAATTCATCACTGGGGTACCTGAAGGGTTTTTTAAGGATGACTCTTATTAAGGATTTCTGCGCTTTTGCCAGGGGGGTCCAAAATTGTTTTGACATAACCGCCCCATCCTAAGGATGCATATTCAAGTAAAGAATTACACATGGCATAATATATTGATTTTAGATCTTTTACATATAGAATATTTCTAATAGTCATGAAAAGGTGAGTGAGTTTTCTGACTTTTGTGGCAGTTGAGTTGACGTGTTCTTCCCATCTCAGGAATTTGTCAATAATGATTCCTAAATATTTTAAACTATCCACGCATTCTAAGTTATTGCAAGTACAAGAATTTATTTCATTGCAAAGGTGAGCAGTAATGTTTAGCACATCTTTGGGTTATCCCGCTTGCGTTGCACTGAAACATATGAATTTGGTTTTATCCGTATTGAGAGTAAGGAGGTTATTGTCTAACCATTGCATAACCTTGTTTATACCAATTTCTGCTTTACTATCAACTTCGTTCCAGCTTTTGCCTTCTTTTTTATATTTAGATTTTTACTTTCGCCAATGTCTACTAAATACCTAATTTACAGGGAACTTCGCGATTCTAAGTTGATAGAAAACATCTGATGATAATGACACACTGTGTATTGTATCTGTCATATTTTGGCAGATGTCATACCGCGTGAATGAATCTTTTTCTGTCCCCGCTTTTTGTATTTTCTGTTGCGGTTTTTATAATATGCTCTCCGCCCACTCCTCGGGTAATTCCGGCTGAGTAAAGCTGCAGTAATAGCTTCTGCCAGCAATAATCGCTTCTGCTGGATAGCTTATACTATTTGTATAACTCCGATGACAGTTTGCAGTGGATTATGGGCGGTATGGGCACTGAACAGATTATCTGTCATATTTTGGCAGATGTCATATCGCTTCTGCCAGCAATGAAATCTTTCTTCTGGTCCCCGCTTATTTGTATTATAATCTCCGATGACGGTTTTTAGTATTATGGGCGGCTCTCCGCCCACTCCTCGGGTAATTCCGGCTGAGTAAAGCTGCAGTAATAGCTTCTGCCAGCAATAATCGCTTCTGCTGGATAGCTTATACTATTTGTATAACTCCGATGACAGTTTGCAGTGGATTATGGGCGGTATGGGCACTGAACAGATTATCGATAGAAGTGTCATCTATACCGATTTGAATGAAAATCGATATATTAAGATAAGACCTTTTAACTCCCAGGTCTCGGATACGCCAATGAAAGTATCTGCTCAAGAGGTGCTTCGTTTTTTGAAAATATTTAATCAATTTCACCAGAAGCAGCTTCTATTTTTTCCAATGAACGGTTGTGCAGTGAACTCCCAATGATAAACTACAGCGAACAAGACTCACTTGGATTATAATATTACTACAGTTTGAACGGCGCGTCACTACTCCATAGTAAAAGAAAATCCACCAATAGGACTACAGCGTAGCTGTCCCTAGGTGCGAATCATCGAACGCATACATGAAGGTAAAAACATAATGGGATATTTCATACAACATAAATACGGTGTCGGACTGTATGTCAGAGCCAACATTCGCTATTCCGGTGCGCAGCGACTAAGTAATTTTTTTTCTATTTCATCGTGTGAATGCTATAAACATTGTCCATGGTGGAATTCTATTTTAATGATTTTTTTTTTGTCTATTCTTTTCGCTTTAATGTTGAATTCCCGATGATTTAGACCACGAACTTAGTCAGGCACACGGACACGCCATCAACACACTTCTATCGGCGTTCGGCTGCGATAGTTTGCTCTGTCTGTGTAGTGGTTGGTGGCTTGTGGTGATGGTGACCAGTTATCGGGCGGTGCCGTCATCGCTGCTACTTCCTTCCTGCTCTGCTCTGGAGGCACACGTACCACGCCCGTCCACTTTATTGGTGATTAGTGATTACTATTTGTCATCGTCAGTGTCAGTGTTGTCATCCTCCATCCAGGCGTGTTATGCTATGACTTTGGAAGGAATTTCGCGATCTGCCAATTAGACTGGATATAGTTGTGATGTCAAGCTGGTATTATATGGGTCACTTCACCCTCGTGCTATTTCGTGCCGTATCTCATAGCTTGACAATCTCTGTGGCAGAGCAGAAAGCTTTGCTTCGTACCCAGAGAAACCTTGCTTATTTCACATATTGTAATGAAATTATATTTTGTTCATTTACACCACTGGATTTAGTAATATTTCATGACAACATCTGAATAGCTAGGTACTTCCCAACCATCCTCTTATACAAGAAAGTGAAACCTTCAAACCTCTTCTCTTTCAGCCTTCACACAGCATCCCTCGAATTGAAATGGGCCAAAGGGTAAATGTATCCCTCTTAGGGGTTCGTGTTAGGGTGGATGAAAATCTCACATTTCCCCAATGGGGATGTAATGGTTCTGCTAACTCCGGGCAGTTGAATAGAGTTTGTCGGGGTTCCCGACTATCCCCAATTGGGACATTGGTATGTTATGAGGCTGAAGGATGGGAAAAGGAACGCTGGAGGCTCTTCAGAGTCAGACATTGGTTCTCTCGGATGACAGCTATCATTCGGCGAATGACGTTTTTTTTTAGAAATATCGATATTTATGTAGTTTTGACAAAAGATAAACTCAATATTATCGTAAGTAACATTATTAGTAAGTTATTTGTCGCAAATAATACTATTAAATGAACCAAATTAACGAAATTGCGATGTTTGTAAAGTACCTATGCCAAAAGCCAGACTTGTCGGTTAAAAATGTTATAAATTCTTAAACTTATAATAAACTATAACTACACGTGTAAAGTAAATAATAATAAACTACACGTGTTAAGTATGTGTGATACACCTATAATTTGTTATAATACTGTGATAATTAAACCACACACAAAAATGTATTGTCATTAACATGGAAACGGAAGCTAAACAAAATGTCTTTAACTCTAAGGATAAGGACAATGTCTTGTCCTTAAAAAGAATCGGAATCGGGTCCCTGGTCACCAAACACGCCTAAAGCCATTTCAAGCGAACTTTTGATGCTGCATGGTGGTCTTCCACCCGGGCGATAGTGTAGTAGTGATTGCGTGATGATTAGTTAGATGTTATGTACAGATTTAATATGTATATACTGAATTTAATTAATTATTATAATTGATTTCCTCACATTTCCGTTTCTGCAATTCGTGCACCATAAATTACCGACCACCACACAACGTGTAATAAATATTATTTGAATGCCACTATTTGCCGATGTTAAACATATTTGAAATCTAATCGATGCAATGAACAGGTGTTTGTGTTAAAACGTTATTGTTTGCCCACATAAAGCCGGCCTAGCTCAGTGCATTTGAAATACGATATCAATAAAGCGACAATTAATTGTAACATACGGGGTTTTTCAAAATGGTGGACTCAATTTTCTGAATTATAAGTTATATGAAAATGATATAAATACCAAAAGATTCGAATCCCACCGCTAGACCACTCGTAGTTACGTAAACTACCGCTAGAGTTCTCGCGCCGCCAAGCAGCCATTTCGCCTCAGTTGTAAGTAAAATGGCTACTATGCAGTACAAAGTTTACTGTATTCGTGATTTCTGTAAAAAAAATAATATTTTTATTGTTATTTGCTACTCTAGCTTGGGCCGTGTTATAGTAAGTAGTCCATTTCGTTTCGTGGTAAAGTTAATTAAAATAATCTCTTTTTTGAACATAATAACATATGTGTAGTACATAAAAAAGTAATTTAAAGATACATGTACTAAAAAAAATATTGATTTATATAGAAAAATAACAAAATAAATGTACTCATTACAGTCCAATACAAAAACAACGTAGGAATAAATCATTTTGAATAAAGTCGGCGATTGTAGTGCAGCGTACTTTTCGGCTCTATTTTAATAATGAACCTCCAATTAGAAAGAGCATTTGTCGTTGGTATCACCAATTTGAGAAAACTGGATGTCTCTGTAAAG